>OMKN01017173.1:10403-26131 GCA_900302345.1 Melanonus zugmayeri
GCCACAGTTGCATTTATTAATGCAGTGCCTCGATTTCTACATCTCAGACTTGAAAAGACCACAGCTTATACACACCATAACGCCTAAATGCACCTCTACAAAGATACACATTGTAGTTGTTGCATGTAGGCAAACAAATTAATGTAAACCGCAAAATGTAGATTGATTTGAAAATGAAGCAAAACAAATGAATGGTAAACGGTTTAATCAGTGTGTGTGTCCCCAGCTCCAGTGTGGCCGTTTCTGTTGAGTTGGAAGACCTGAGCTTGAGGACTGAGGGTGGGCGAGGAGAATCAGTATTACGGTAAGACACCGCTTTCCTTCATCCCGCTTTTGCACCCTTGTACTACAACGTCACATTTTTGATTTGCCAGTAATTTGTGACTTTCCACAGAAAGCTAACCTCACTGATGTCAACCGTTTATTGAAGTTAACAAGTGTGTGTGTCGTCTGCATGTTGTTGAGAGCAGGTAATCCTGTCACATTAGTATGCTGCTCAACAGTAGTGATTACGCCGTCTTAAAATGAGCAGGAAACCGTTGACGTGCTGTTATGTGTTTTTCACACGCGCCACTACACATTAACACGCTACACACGTGACCTTCTGAAGTCACCATGCTGGAATAATATACTTGACTGGAGAGGATAGACGTTACATTAAATCATTTGGGCTGCAGGGATTCACAAACGGTGTGCCTTACTTTTACACCAAATGGTAAATGATTAACTAGCGTGGTAAAACTCGGTGTAGACAAAGGTGGTATAGACTACTATCAACTTATTTTTGCCCATATTTTAAATTGAATGATCATATATTAGGGGTGAAACGGTTCACAAAACTCACGGTTGGGTACAATACGGTACGGTGGTGTCACGGTTCGGTACGGTTTTGCTACGTCGACAAAATAAGTGCCTACCATCTTTCATTTGTATTTAGATTTTCCCTTCATTATTATAACAGTAAACAACATGGATAGCTTGGCTTCCAGCAGCACATGGGAACATGAACACAACACTAGTGCCTGCTTTATAACAAAAAATATAAAATAGTCATTTAAACACAACTTCAACAAAGAATGCATAGATCAGCAGCATATGGCAAACTTCACACAGCAATGCAACAAAATAGGATCACTTGAAACGATTAGTTTGTCAACATGAAATCAAAGTGTGACTTTTGGTCTCCCAGTCTGCTGTAATGAAATGAGCCGTAAGGTAGCTCTCTGTAGCTCTAGACGTCTGTAGTTAGTGCAAGAGAAGGCTTTTCTCATTCTGAATGTGTTCTTTTGTTTTGCTGTGTAAGGCAGGTATAACTGTCTGAAGTAATAGTTAATAACATGTTGTTGAACCCTGTATTCTCTACACAGAGAAGGTCTCATATCTGCCGCAATCGCTGCTGCTGTGATTTCTTTGGACCGGCTCCCGGAGTCAGCCGCATGTTGTTGCCTGAAGGCTGCGGGGCGAAGCGGTTGCTGTTTGATAGCCGTTTAATTTGTCCGCCTAGTCCATGGAGGGGTCTCGCTTCAAAACAGGCCAGAATGTTCTGAGCTGATTGGGTGTGTTTTAAACTCGCCGTGCTCGAGAACACAGTGTCCGACGAGTGAACACGCCTTGACCGCACCTCAAACTGCGAGCGTCACTTAACATTATGTGGATATTTTCCCCTCGTTAATTCCTGTATATACGCCGTTGGTTTGTCTATACATATTTATTTAGATTAAATCATTTCAAAAAAATGTTGTGCTCTACAATAACTGATTAATTTGTTGTTCGGTTCGCAGTGCGTACCGAACCCTGGACCGTGGACCCCGTACCGTACGGTTCAATACGAATACGCATACCGTTCCACCCCTAATATACATATAAGAAGCTAAAGGTTAGCATGGCAATGTGACCGTGATGATTAGTGCCTCAAGGGAAACTCATGGTAAACATCACTGTTTTCCAATCCACAGACAAGTCAGAAGAAGGGAGCCTAATATTATGGTGAGTCAAAAGATTCAATATTTCAGGTACTTTAAAAAAATATATATTTTAAAACTTCAGGCGGTACTGCTGTTGGAAAACGACAACCGTCTCGGCTTTCCCGTCGGCAGTGGGATATGAACGCCCAAGCCGACGTCAACATCACAAGGGTTTTGCACATTTCCAACATTGTCATGAGACCCGCACAACAAGCCAGGATTATTAAGAGGCAGCGGTGGTGTGGATGTCAGACAGTGTCTCTGGATCGGTGCACCGGTCAGCCTGTCTGGTCCAATTACCTGACACATTAGTTCAAACTCACCGTGCAGAGATAGACCCTCGCCATCCCGCCAAGTGAATTACTGTGTCATTACTTCCATGACCGCCGAGCAAATGAATAACATGGCACAAGCTATGAACGGTTGTTTAGTTGCTATTAAAGGTAAACATATTTGTGTTGTCTTGCAAACTATGTAGCTGTTAGATGTATGATAGATTGAGCTCACTTATTCATTCTCACCATATGATATTGCAGAATATAAATAAAAATAAAAAAGAGTTCTTTTTCACACAGAAATTTGCACCAAAAAAAGATAAACAAATGAACAAATAAAGATGATTTTGTTCACTTCACATGTCATAAGCGTAACAAAGGCTCAATTCAGTAAACCTTGGCCAGGGAAGTGGGTGTGCGCTTTTTAAAATAGGTTCCACTCTTGCCCGTCCCTATCTGCTCTGGGTTCATAGGTCACTGGTGGCTCCTGTTTATAAACACAGTGTGTTATCTGCAAGCTTGTAACCATACTTAATGTCTGCAACCCAGAGCCAATACTTCACACTCCTTGACTTGACTCAATTTCACACACCACTCATTCACAAGAGAAGGGCACACCATGGTAAGTAACCTCGCTCCCTTATTCCCAAAGGACGATTACACCAGAATGCTGCTATTCTTGAAGGTCCCAACTGTGTCTGAATTTTTTTTTTTTGTGAACGTTACTTGAGTTTTAATTTTTTTTGCCACTGCCGTTTTAAGCTGTACTTATTTTGTTTATTTTTTTTATATATTTTTCTGTTTTATGATATGAGATGGATGCTGAAATAGACTTAAGTAAGATTTATTATCAAAGAGCCCATCCAGATTATATAATGTACTGGAATTGTTTTCAAATGTGTTGATGCAATCTTTTGACATTGGTTATCTGGGGGATGGAGCTAATTGTTCCGGCTGATTGTCTGTGATGTTGTGTATCATGATACACAAGGGCCTTGCTTACAGCTCATTAGCATATAGACTCCTCATACAAGTCGGAAGTAATTGATTTATATATTATTTATTCATTGTTGTTGTTTCCCACCCTTTAAACACCACGCTGATTTAAACCCCATGCTTTTAACTCCCTATGAGTTGCCAGTTGGTTTTAATGGTGGTGTGTTGCATCCCATGTAATGCATAGAACATGTTATTTTTATATCTTGATGTCTGTGAGGAGGGAATTGATTTAATGTAATGTCCTGTGTTTTTAACCATTGAGTTTGTTATGAAGGATAGTCCTGTGGTCAGGCTTGACTCCCAGCTGAAAGGTGAAAGTAGGAAGTAAGTCGAGTGCCTGCTCAATGACTAAATGTAGGTTTAGCAGGGCTTTGTGATAATCCCTTATCAGGCTTTCCATCTTTCAGCAACATCGTATTAACTCCAAATGTAACTGTATTGATAATGTTAAGTTTATCTAAATCCAATAAGGCCTTAGACTTATCGCAATATATAGATATTTGTATGTTATATTTATGTTATAATTAACATGCATTACATGTACTGAATCTTAGTTTACTTTTTTTTTCTCCATGGAATATATTAATATTGAATATTCATGATGCGTCATGTTAATTGTTATTGTATGAAATTCCCCCTGACCATCGGGATAACATATTTTTATACCACCCATCCCTAGACCCTTTGCCCGAGCCCTTTTCTCCAATAAAAGGGCTTGGGTTGCAGTATAACCCACTAAGAAGCAGGTTGTCAAATGTCAAGCTGTTAAGTCTTAGAAGTATGTGTATGTTATGGTATGACAGGCCAGCTATGAGTGGCCATACCTGGAGACAGCTGACAAACCATAGTCTCCAACCGAGCTAACCCTAAGGCTCTCATTTAAAAGGGCATGGAATGGTTTCACTTCAAAATGACTTCAATTCTAGCTGTGTGTATTTATTTCATTCATATTTTCTCTGAACCCTTACATCCAAACGATTACTTCTTTCACTGTAGCCTTCACTTGTGTTAAATAATGTGTTGTTCTTGGGGATGTTGTATTCATCCTCGTAGGCTCTTAATAGTTTAAGTACAACGTTGGACAAAAGTGAGGGTTACAGTGAAAAAAGGCTCAACGCATCCTTGAGCAAGAAGCCCAACACCTGCTGTTTAATGTATTAATATCTAAAACAATTCACTGTACGTCGCGCTGGATGAATGCTTGTGCTAAATGACTGAACGGTAAACATTCTTCTTTTAATGCGATCATAAAAATAAGTTGTCATCACATTGTTGTTCAAACTGTACCCCACGGCTTCCTCTCCCTCATGAGAATCACTTGACCAGAAGGGTGTTGTTGCTCCGGGCTCCTAACTCGTTACGTAACCCTCAGCGGACGTCTTCCAGACGGGTCCTCCATCCACTTGTTATTTTCATTAGAAGTGTCGCCCTGAGTGTCTGATTTGAATATAAATGTTGTATTTGTACAGTGAAATGGAGATGCTCCACACTGGTATTTTTTCTATGTATTCTACTTGTTAACAGGGTTTGAGTGAAGCCCGCTGAACCCCATTACATTCTCCTCTCACGTTGTTATAGGACACTTAATATATTGCTTTATTTATGAAAATAATATTAATTTTGTTTGTTTTTTCCCCCACAGGGGACCAGAAGTGAAGGAACAATGCGAGTCCATGTGCACACCAAGTTCTGCTTCCTGTGTGTCCTCACTTTCCTGTTCCACTGCATCCACTGTCACGACGAGGGCCGGCACGGCAAGCACCAGCACGGCGGTGGCCACGCCCACAACGACCTGCAGATCTCCCAGGTGCCGTACGTGGGCGGCGCCACCGCCGCCGCTCCGTCCCCGAGCGCGGCCACCGTTGCGGATATGCTGGCAGAAGAGCAACGCTTCTACATCCAGCAGCTGTTCAGGCGCTATGGCAAACGGGACCGGCTGGACTTTGAGGGTTTCCAGAGTCTGCTAGTCAGCCTGGGCCTGGGTGAGGTGAAGGTGGTGGGGGTGGAGCATGAGGAGCTCGGCCACGACCACGTCGCCCATCTGGACATGCTGGACGTGCAGGAGGGGCTGCACTTTCACGTGCCCGCCGCCGCCGACCACGACCACGATCACGGGAAGGCCGGTCGTCACCACCAGCGGCAGCAGCCCGACGCGGAACAACACGCCACCACAGAGTGCAACAAGACGGGCGCCAGCGACAGCGGTCTGATCGCCGACAGTGGCCCGCTGCAGGACCACAATCACACGCACGACCACGACGCAGACCCGCACCACGTCCACGAGGTACAAGACCAGCATAAACATTCGGCCGGCCACACGAAGGGCCACGTGCACGACCACAAGCGCGGCCACGGCCGTAATCACAGCCACGCCAAGGAGCACACGTACGCGGCGATGCCCGCCAACAGGGAGGGCGTCTCCCGACCGCAGGATGACCACGTTCGGGACCACCCACAGCAAACACAATCTACCAGCAACATTTCGTCGTCCGCCCGCCAAGAGCAGCTACCCGCAGCCCAGACGGAGCCCCCCGTAGTCCCCCAGCAGCTTCGCCCGGAGGCCGCGTCCCCAGAGTCGGAGCCGCTGCCGACCGCCGCCGCGACAGAGAGCCGCACCAAAAGGCCCCGGAACGCTGCCAAGGAACGAGGGCAGCGAGGTCGGAACAAAACCTCCACCTCTTCCTCCACCTCCTCCTCCTCCCCTGCACACAGTCCTGACAGTAAAAGGAAGAGGGAGGCACCGGGGGAAGTTCTCACCCCAACCTCATCAGCACCATCACCTCCGGGTCATTTAGGAGGCGTGGCTCACCAGCACGAGGAGGTAAGCGTCCTGGTCCGGTCCGACTGGCAGACAAAGGAAAACTTTTCAGAGGGAAATTATCTCTATTTTTGTATTTTATTTTATTCAACAGTTCGGCAAGTACATGTCTAGGGGTTGGTAATTTATGTTGGTTTTAGTTAATGAATCAACTTGCATGACCTAAATACTTGATTACTCATTGCAGATTATGCCATGTGTTATTATTAAGGCGATTGCCTTCCAAATGTTTTGCTATGCTTCAATTAACTATTCATGAATTAATCAATTGTTCATTTATTCATGGATGCCTAGCCAGTGACCTAATAAAAATGCAAGGAAAGTGTACCTTTTTGTTAATGTTAATTGTGATATCAAGAGACTAGTTATCTTAAAACAAAGTTTAGGATAGGCTCAGCTATTCATTATTCATTCTTATTCCCCAGGTTTCAGGTAATTATAACAAATGGAGATCGTATAGTATGGGAATCACTGTGACTTTCTAATGAGTACGATAGCATAGTGGCTAGGGGTGTTGGACTCTCAGCCGTACCAGGTTCAATCCCCTGTGTCCGCAGTGTACCCGTAGGCGTCCTTGAGCAAGACGCCTAACTCCTTAATGACCCGTATCTGAACTCACACTGAGATGCTTTGGATAATAGCATCTGCTCAATAACTAAATAGCCATAGCCAGTGATGTACTGTGTTCCTACATGTATTCCTTCTCCTAGTGTCTGAACCTGACCCAGCTCCTGAGGTACTACGGTCTGAACCCGGACTCTCAGATCTCCCAGGTCCAGTTCACCTACCTGTGTCCCGCGCTGCTCTACCAGATCGACAGCCGGGTCTGCATCCACCACTACCGCCAGCAGGAGGTAGAGCAGAGAGAGATAGAGCCCGTCTACTCCGGTGAGGCGCGCAACGTACAAAAAAATACTGATATATTTTTGGGACACAATTGTCTAGCAGTCAGGGTGTTCAACCCGAAAGGCACTGGGTTCGATATCTAATGTCCTGCACGTCTACATGTTTTTTTTAGAGCCATCAGACCTAAAATTGAACACATTCAATTTTTCCTCTTGATTTTCTATTTAGCAGTAAAAAAATATGTATTTATTATAATATTTACTATATTACTCTTTTTTACTAAAAAAGTAAACTTCTGATTGAAATGTTGAGATCCAATGAATAGGCAATTGTTTGTTAATAATTTGCCTTACTCGCAAAATACATAAGAAAGCCTAACTCCTAAATACATCATCAAGGTTCAGACTCATGGAGAAGGCTGGGTCTGCAACCATAAGCCTGCAAACAACCCTGTGACTCGGGGTTGTTATTTCACTAGTTCTGGGGTCCAGGAGCCAGCTTCGTGGTTCATGAGCAAACTTTTGTGTGTACTGCCAGGAGCTGCACGGCGGTCTCATGATCTTGGGTGCTGTTTTTACCATTTGCCTTCCATTCTGTGTTTTAAACACAGAACGGACAGAACCGGGCCCAAGGCTGTTTCTATCAACCGCTGCCTGTAGCCCGTATAACATAGTCTACACCAGTGTGTTTATTTTAAGAGCACTTTTCAATGTTTTGTCATAGTAATAAGTACACTTACACTTTTTGAAACTAGCAAATGCAGTTTTCAGCAGAGAAAATTGCACCATAGTTAAATACGGAGTGTGATTTTCACTGGCAGATTTCCTCCTTCTTTTGTTGGCCACTCAAACGTCCATTCCTTCATTCAATCGCACAGTTGGACACGCCATGGACTCCCCCTTTCAGCTCTCTCCTTGCCGTGCATTCTTGCCTGTATCCCTTTTGATCCAGACATTTAAAAGTACAATTGGAACACAGAAGCGTTTGTAGTTGCCTCAAAACATCAGTATTTCAAACTGGCCGTAGTAATCCTTTTGTGTTCCCAGGTGCTGGGGAATGTGTTGTATGAAATAATGTTTTGTAGCCAAACTTCTGCTCATGAAATATCTGAAAAGCTATAAAACCTCAAAACGACTCAACAAATTATAGTACCTGTAATCGTCAGTTTCTGCTCACCGGGTGTTTTATCAAAATAACAAGCTGTGTAATTGGCCTTAAACTTCAAATCTTTGTGAAAGGGATAAGGCCTTGTTGGCTAAACAGCGCTCAGTGGGTAGAGAATATAGACTGGATGAACCCAGGCTTTCTGTGGGCTGCTGTGCAGAGCTAGCATTGTTCTTAGCATTTCAAAGCTTAGGGTCTAGACTACGCATAATTATATTTGTAATCACTCCCAGCAGCTGTTTTCAATAGCAAACTATAGCAAACTGTATAATGTATTCAATAGCAAACTATTGAATACGTTGGGGCAGAACAAATAAAATGGCAAAAGTGGAGACAATAAAATTAAAAAAAAGGGTTACAAACGTAGAAAATAAATGCTTTCGATTACGTTTACAAGTTAACTTACAAAGGTACGGCCACATTTCAAATCTTTCCCTTTTGAGTTTTATCTTTTATGAGGGATTTTGATTCAAATCCCACGACCAAATGTGTTTTCTCTCGGTCCACCACTACTAGATGATGGAAGCGGATAAGCAGTGGTTTCCATTGTAAATCTGCAGGGATTTATTTGTTCATTTTTCAGTCGTTTGTGTTTTCCCCCTCTCTCTAATTGGACTCATCAAGGCATATGATTCATAGTAATAACCTCCAGCGCTTTGTGGGGTTACATCTCCACATCTTTAATGGACTAGACTCCAGCGCTGTGCACCATCAACTAAATGAGCCTTTCTAACCAGCTGCTATGAAAAAAAGTTCCAGGGAAAGAATAGAGAAACTACCAAACTCCATGGGTTCACAAATCTTTAATTATCTCACACACACACACACACACATGCCCAGATTACATGCGCTGCACCACTTAAGCGCCCATAAAATCACCGCAGACGAGGAGAAACGGCTTGAAAACGTTAGAAAGGGCAGCAGCAGCAGCATCAGCGGCGGCGCCTTCTCGTTAGCGGAGGAGCCGACGCGCAGCGTGCCATCCCACAATGCATCGGGACACAACCACCTATCATTTCCCCCCCACTGACTTCCATGGTGGGGGGAGCTCATAAAGCTGTTCCTGGTGGTGTCTTGCACGCCACCTGCATCACACTATCTCTCCCCATCTCTCGCTCTCACTCGCTCTCTCCCTCTCTCCCTCCCTCCAATTAGGAAAGCTAAGCGACACCATTGGCCATTTTTCTGAGCCACCGCTTGCAGTGGGTCCTAATTGGAGAGGACACACACACACACAGACCCACTCGTCCTCTTGTCCCCTTCACACAGTTCCCTACTGCCCCAGTGTGGGTGCTGCTGGCGAGGTAATGACACAAGAGGACTAGATGAGTTGCGGTGATTTGAGAAGACAACTGCCAGGGATTTACAGCGTCCTCCGCGGGGTTCCTCCAAACGAGGAGCTGCTCGGGCGTTCTCTGAAACACACTTTGCGGGGGGTGAATGGATGCGCACCGCTGCAGCGTAATGACAACACGAGTGCTGTTCTGTGACGTATCCACAGCCGCAAAGAGAGAAGTCATTTCATTTAGGCCGTGGCTGGTGCATCTTTACTTTCTTTAGACGGACCCGGGCACAAAGTGGAACTGTGGATTTGCTCATAAGCACTACGTCATTCTTCTAGTGTGGACGTTTTATTCGACCACGCGCAACTAATCGTGAATAATGACATAAAAGTCATTGACATTTTTTGGGGGCAGTGTAACCATTCACTCATCTACTGTACTCATATCTGATAATAAATTCTTACCGAGGAGTTCTTGCCAAATTCTGAACTTTTTGGAGGATTCTCACTGCTCTCAAGGGACAGTGGCTTGCACTGCGATCCGTCTGCGACCTCGTTGCTGCGTCCCTCGCGGCTCCGTGCTAAGCCATCGCAGAGCCAGGGTTAGCGCGCGGGCTTACCAAAGCTAATGGCTAATGGCTGTGTAATTACCACTTCAGCATGGAGCCCTGTGTGTTTTGTTAGCTTAGCCCCCACGGGAGGCAAGACAAGCCTTCTGTTTTCCAAGTGTACTAGCTGTTTTTTTTATCTGTCGGATGGACGTCTACAAGGGGATGATGTTTAATCCTCCGGCTGTTTTTAAGAGGACAACAACAGCTTGATCAAATCCCTCCACTAGTATTCATTCAAACATCATTCTGCTCCCGGCCAGCACCTGGGTTTGATTTAATGAGGTGGGGAGAGGGGATTCTCAGCCAGGTGCTGTTGGGTGTCCAAATGTAGTTTTCTTTCTTTCTGAATTGATGTCAAATCTATTTTTTTCTCTTTCGCTCCGAATGTCTGTCTTCACGTCTCTCTCTCTCCCCTCTTGGAGTCTCCCGAGTTAAAGAAGTGGGCCTCGTCCGCTTTTATGATTACAGTTCACTTGAATTGCCTTGTTATCATATGGGGATATTTTTTAGCTTTAAATTCTAGTTTATGAAACTATGTATCATGTACATACATGTCAGTACATGTACATACATGTAGGTACATGTACATACATAGCCAAGCAGGTGACCAATTACCATGCACTCATATTGTGTAGTTTGTAGTTTTTGTCCTGAGCCTTTCCAAGACTCAGGATTTAATTAGCTGACTTTGAGATGAATATTAATATAATTTCCCTGACAAGATATTTGGTAGGTGTGTAGTGGATACAGGTTATTTTACGTTTCCAGATCCTGTTGTCCATCACTTAAAATATATATTTTTACCAAATACTAGAACACAGCTGCTGTGTATTGTAATGAAATGAAAAAAACATGTAAAATGAAAATGTAAGCCAAATTCAGTGTCAACCTAACTAACTACATTTGTCCCAAAAAATTTATTTGAACCAAAAGTATTTTCATGGGACATCTGTAACATGTGTTTGTCCCAAAAAATTTATTTGAACCAAAAGCATTTTCATGGGATTTTCATGGGACATCTGTAACATGTGTTTAAGGTCAACTTAGAAAAACTATTTCCAACAAATTGCAGGTAGGGCTAGACCAGGGGTCTTTTTTAATTTGATATCTACTTTAAAAAAATGAATGTAACTTTATGACAATATATATGTAGCCTGAGCTATTGAAAATGTGTTCAAGAAAAATGCATTTAGTCTACACTCAGTAGGCCTAATAGATAGTTGTTATTATTTTCAATATTATTTCTTTCAGTAATTAAAAAGTTATTGCTGTTTGAAATTCTGCTGCTTGCACTTGTCCCTACATGTCCCTACATACTCCACTGTAACTCACTTGCTGACGGTCCCTACATACTGTAGACATCACTTGCTGACGGTCCCTACATACTCCACTGTAGACATCACTTGCTGACGGTCCCTACATACTCCACTGTAGACATCACTTGTCTACTTGGGCCTACTCTGCGGTAAATAAATGTTGCCGTTGGTTATTCAAGGGCGAAATGTAAATGTTCCGTCTTCAAAACACGACTTATCTGACATATGCCATCTGTTTTGTTGAACACGCTATTGAACAATGAAATGGGCGTATCGAACATAAAATTAAAATCCCCAAAACTTTGCTTAACCGTTGCCACAGACAGGATGCATAGGCGTATTAATAAGAAGGATGTATAGGTTATTAATACGAAGGGTTGCCATGCGGGCTTCTGGTTTGGTTCGGTGAATATCGATTGCTGCTTTAGCTCCATTACAGTTCGCTCACCATTTGGGTGTTTTTCCAAAAGTGTTTATTCATCGTTTTTGCTGCAGTAGATTGTTATATTATATATATTATATTATAAAGTTGCTGCCTTGAGATAAATAATTAGGATATGCCAAAGCCAACCTTCTTTATTAGGTCACACTTTAGCAAAAGTGGCCTTCATGTAGGCACACCTAAGAATGTACATGGCTATTTATCAAGTAAACAAAAATAATAACTAATTGGACATTTTTGTAGTTGCATTTTAACGGTATATTTGAATGTAACTTTGTGCGTGAGTCTGTTTTGGGGTTTTTTGCAACGGAAAAAAGAAATGAGACTGGCGTGCTGCCATGTCTAATATGTTATTGGGAAACCCTGTCAGTCGCTACACATGCAGGCTTAGATAAATAAGTGTTTTGTGCTATTGGGACAAAGAGCTCGTTTTTCCTGGACTTCAGCAAGGACAGCATAATCTCTGCACCATGATCACAGAGCAGCAGTTAAATTGGCGTCGCCTCCAAAAGGGAGGCGAGATGGCGTTCCCAGAATGCATTGCTGAAGTCAATTGCCTGTAAGATGAGCACGACAAGCACACTCTTGTCCCGCTCTCTCCCTCTCGCTGTCTCGCTGCCTGGCTCGCCCATTCAGCTGATGGCGGCTGCCATATCGGAGTGTCAGCAGCGAAAGGCCGGGTGTCTGTTTAGCAAGCCGACCGCCAGTTCTTATGTGACATTGAATTTCATACTACATTAAACGTCTTGTCCTCTGTAACTGCTGCTATAAACTTTTCTCTTCTTTGGTTATGCCCCCCTTCTGCAAAGTGCATGTCCTTCCAAAACAGCACACTGACAATTTAAATTACTCGTATGATTTCAAGTTTTATTTTTGTCTTTCATTTTATTTTCTTGGCTCATGTCCTCAGCCCTGAATAACAAATGATGCGAGAGAGAGATGCTTCTCGAGTGCACTCCTTTCTTCATACATATGTCACCTCAAGGACTCACAGGTTGAATAGACTCTCAGGTGCTGCTATGGTGATAGATGGACATTGTGCTGCTTTAAACCAGGGACCCTTACCTGCTTCCTAACCTGCGTATATATACTCACTGTAGGTCTTGGATAATGGGGTCTCACTAAATAATCTAAATGTAAAAGAAAAAGGTAACTAAGTTAAAGTGCTAACTAATAGGGCAGGATAGTTCTAGAAGGTTCTGGGTTTGTATGGCGGACGAACCCTAACCCAGCGCCAGGTTAGCGGAGCGGCGCTTCTGTGAAAGCAGTGTGATTTCTGAAGCAGCGCCGGCAATTATTTTGAAACCCTGTTTAATAATTGACCCAGGCTGTTTGAATAAAGAACACATTAAACAATTATCAAAGATGCTTTTTTATGGAGCATTCATTTAAACAGATAAGGAAAAAAAAGTATTAAATAGACACTTAAAAGAATACATCTATAATAAAATACATCTATTACAAAAACATTATTAAACTGCTTTTAAAAAAGCATTTTGAAAACGGTTTATAAAACAATGCATTTAATGCTGGTTAAATAAGTCAATTAATAATGGCTTTTTTAACACTCTTTTAAAATGGCATTTAAAACACTTTCGTTAGTTGTTTTCGGTATTAATTTCCTTATTGCTTTTTCATTTCCCGTGCTACTTTAACAAAGACGAGCCTCTTATTTAAAGCTCATGCACCAACTATGCCGTTGGCAAAAGTAAAAGGAGAGAAGCTACAGAGATGTAACTCAAGTCCGCCCGATTATACACATAATATAATTTCTCACCAGTCATGAGCCGTGTAATAACCGGCGTGCGGACGCACACGCGTACATTGGCGATCGCACCATTTTCATAAACAATCCAGACACAGTAAAATCAGTTCAACCATTTATTCTATCAAATAACAATAACTTGCATATATTGAACTCTAGTTTTGACGGCAAACACACACTCTCTCTCTCTCTCTCTCTCTCTCTCTCCTGCTGTGTGTCTGTGTCTCTCGTCCCCAGCGTGGGTGTGGCTGTGGGGCTTTGTGTCCATCACCATCATCAGCCTGCTGTCCCTGCTGGGCGTGGTGCTGGTGCCCATCCTCAACCAGTCCTGCTTTAAGTTCCTGCTCACCTTCCTGGTGGCGCTGGCCGTGGGCACGCTCAGCGGCGACGCCCTGCTGCACCTGCTGCCTCACGTGAGTACCACACCCTGATCGGTGCAGCGTTGATGAGAATCCACACCAGCCAGGCTTCAAGTTATGCGCTTGTGGCCCAACCACAGCGGTTCGGACCAATCAGCGTCCTGTGAGGAACTGCTGGCGGCTACGGGCGTGGTTTAGGTGTGACGACAGCGAGAAGCGACTGTTTGTTCGAAAACAACAATGGCGGTATTCATTGAAAGAAGAGCAAAGAACAGCACTGAAGGATTTGATCGACGGAAAATATGTTCTTGCTCCACTACGTCATATGGTTTGTTGATCTGATTGGTTGAAGTTAGCCCATGATAGACAGATGGTTCATCCAATCACCTGCCAAGTATTTTTTTAAAGTGCCCGTCCTTTTACAAACAATTTCCAAGGACGACTTCCCAGATGGTTCCATGTAACAAAGCATCTGGCGTCAGGTTAGGCTGTCTAGCACCTCGTGTGGCCCTGAAGCTCTCATCTGGGCTGGGATCGCTCTCCCGCTCCTCCTCCACGCCAATCTGTGGGCTTGTTCCCCTCTCACCAGAACCTACAATCATCCCCCAGCTCTGTGTTATTTAACATCTCCATCTCCTCTCACCACGCAGCCCCCAGGAGAGGACCCCCCTCTCCGGAGTGACATCCCCTCCGGTTGTCCCGATGACCTAATAACCATTTATATTGCTCTCTCTCTCTCTCTCCATCTGTCCCTTTGTTCTTCTTTCTATTTATTTTTCGCTCAATTTCTCCATCCCTCTATTTCTCCATCTTTCTCTCTCTCTCTCTCTCTCTCTCTCTCCAGGCTCAGGGGCAGCATAACCACGGGGAACAGTCGGCAGCCGAGGGCCCGGAGGAGGAGGACTGGCTGAAGGCTTTCGACGGGGTGTGGAAGGGCCTGACGGCGCTGGCCGGCATCTACCTGCTGTTCATCATCGAACACTGCATTGGCATGGTCAAGCACTACAAGGACCAAGGGGTGGGTGGGATGCGCTACCGAGGACCAGGCTGATACCAGCTGGGGTTTGGCCAAAACGTTGCACTCATCGTCAGAGCCTGAATCAAACAAATGGTCTTCATATGTATTATCTTAATATCATTCAATATTTCTTGAAGGAATTATTGAGGTTTTATCGCCAACATCATCGTCGGTCCTTTTTGTCATATTGTCCTCTGGATGTTTTTCAGAAGAACAAGCCAAAGAGGTTTTTACATAACGCTGGCTCGGCTAGCGGGCGGTTTGCACCGCTAGTGCGTAGGGCAATAGGCTAATTGTTTTTCTGTTTGAATACATATACGACACGGGGCGGTTGATGCAGCCTGTCTCTTCACAGGGAACCTTCTGTGCCAGGAAGAGCCGCGGAGACGAGGCCAAGATTGGCAGAAAACTGTCGGACCATAAGCTGAACCGCCGCTCCGACGCGGAGTGGCTGAACCTCAGGCAGCTGGACAAAGGTCAGAGGCTAACTCGATATGAGCGTTACGCAGCGTTACACCTGTACAGTGTTGCGCTAGCGTCATTCCTTTGTACTCGGATCATAATACTAGTACAATGCTAGCATCAGCGCAAACCGTATATTGCTATAGGATGATGAATCATGAGAATAGAAGAGTGGAAATCATTCTGATTTTTAATGTTTTTAATATTCTAGTCTATCATTGTTAAACCGCCATATATTGACGAGTTCTCCAGTTCAAATTCAAATCTACAATCTGATTTCATGACATTTCATGACGCAATTCCAGCGGTCCAGCGTGTCGTAAAGCGGGTGCCCCTCTTCCTCCCTCAGGTGCCGACGGCAGCGGCGTCTCCTGCGACAACGGCCACAACGACACCCAGCTCTCGGA
>OMKN01017175.1:18884-31471 GCA_900302345.1 Melanonus zugmayeri
CAACAAGTTACTACTAATCCTTCCTGGGTTATCTCCCTTACACAGGCTGTGTGTGTGTGTGTGTGTGTGAGAGAGAGAGAGGATTAGGGGTATTAGCTGCTATGGGGTTTGACCCTTCTTTCCCAGAAGTCTGAGCAATAATGTATGAGAGTGGTGTTCACTGGTACAGGTGTGCCCGTTTGTGTGTGTGTGTGTCAAGGTTAAAGTACATCAGCTGTTGGGACAGGATGAACACGTAATTTGAACTTTGCCTCTTTTTAATTTTCCTAAAAACTATTGGCAATATTCCACTCTTTACAGTAACATTTGTGAACCACGACCATTTAGTGAGTGTATCAACAACAGTTATGTGTTGCATCATTGATGATGATGTTGCCAAACCTTTGCTTCTCGCTTATAAAACACACACACACACACACACAGCCCCCCCCTCTCTCTCTCTGGCTCTGTCTCTCTGGCTGTTTTCTAAAACCAGAACAGAAAAACACCCTGGTGGTATTCGGTGGCCCGTGACGGTCGGTTAGAAGGACAACATATGCTGGGAGATGCCGCCATGGGAGTCATTTTATGTGTGATGAACCGTTTAACCACATTATGCGTGCCTGTGTTTGTCTGCACGAACATGTTAGCATATTGCACGAAACAAAACGACTGCATTGAGAAAAAGCAGAACATATAAAGCTTATGATGTGGGCTCATGCGGCGCTCAGCTGCAGCATAATTATACAAGCGTGCACAGTGCACACCATACCGAATGAGGAGCGTATGAAATATAGAGTGACATGAAAAGGAGGGGCAGAGTAGTAGATAATGGGGGGAAAAGATGGAGAATGGATATAAGGAAGAGAAAAAAAGCAAGGACCCAGATTCAAGGGGGTAATGGAGAAAGAGAATAAGCAGCAGAATCCACACGCGAGTCATGTTGTACGTTTTTTACATCCTGTCCCACTGTCCACCATTACACACTAATGGCGCCGTAGATGGAGTCTAGTCAGATGCATTAGGCATAAAACAGACGCCATTTCCACTCCTTGGTCTTTGTGAGTTTAGTGATTATTTAGATTGATTTCTGTTAAAGAATTTTGGAACCACTTTATTCCAAGTCATGTATCATTAGTCCTTTATTGAGCTTCATCAAGCTTTCACGATTCATACATGTCAAACTAGGAGAGAATTGGGATGGGCTGTAACGGAGTACATTTAGAGAAATAAATACTCTTGATTTGAAGATAATCTTAAAGAGAAGAGAGAATATGTATTTCATATTTCATATTCATACATACTGTACATCTTAAAGGTCCATTCAAGGTATTTCCTGAGGTTCTAAATAATCTAAAAAACAGCCATACAAAATCTCCCTGCTTGGTTAGATAACCATCTCAATACTCGACATAGTAGAGTTCATAGCATTGCGTGATGACAAAAGCTCTGTCTAGGATTGCCCTTCTTTTTTTCTTTTTTACGTCTCAAGGTCCCTCCCTCTCTTGGAATATACAAGAATAATTTCCACCCATTCCAAAGGTAAGCTACACCCGGCTTAGTGATGAACAGATACACAAGGGAGGCAGAATGACTGAGAGGTGCTGCAAGGGAGAGGAAACATTATTGTACAACCGTTGCTTCACTGTGGGAACAGATGGAGTTTTGCATGCAGCTTTCAGCTTCCCGCTGCACAAGTCAAAGGACTTCAAAGGCCTGTTTGCACCTAACAGCCACTCCCTATACATTTCAACATCCATCGTTCCTGCAAGTAATTATCATAGGCTCAAGTATATCTCTGAAGAAATAAATATATGGAGAGGGAGGCAGAGACACAGAGAGAGCGGAGTGAGGAGGAGGAGAGAGCGAGATTAATAGACAGAGGGACAGAGAGAGCAAGAGAAAGAGCATAGAGGTGGAGAGATTGAGAGGGAGAGAGAGCAAGAGAAAGAGCATAGAGATGGAGAGATCGAGAGGGAGAGACATGGAGATGGGGGGCGAGAGAGAGACGCAGAGAGAGGAGGCAGACAGAGAGCGATAGAACATGGAAATAGAGATTGAGAGAGACAGAGGGAGAGAGGGACGGAGGGAACAGAGAGGGGAAAGGGTTCAGATAGGGAGATTAAAAATGGAGAGGGAGTGGTACTCTGCACAACAAGGGAGTTTTGAGCACGCAACGGCTGCTGCGTCACCCCTTTGACGATAATGGAACGTGATTTTGGAAGGTATATATATACGTGTACGCTTCCAGGAGCAAATAGGAGATGTTGAGAGATGCAGGCGTGTGTTCACAGAATGGAGAGCTATAGTGAGAGAAGCACTGGGTCCCAGAGAAACGTCCTGGCATCCCATGGGTCATTCAAAATAGATTGTAATTGAGAGGTGATCTGTCAAAATACTGCTCATCTCTAGGCGACCCACAGGAAAACATGCGTCCCCTACACCCTGTCTTGTTACTTCTGTCCTCTGCCTTACCTCCGGACATGTATGCATGCATTATGTTGTAGTCTGTGTGTGTGTGTGTGGGTCTGTGTGTGTGTGTGTGTGTGTGTGTGTGTGCATCTGGCTGACCTCTAAACTAATGAATGGTGACGTGGTGGCCAGATGAGTCTTATCTGATCCCAATCACATGTCAAGCCAAGGGTTAAAAAGTAACTCCTGCACTCCAATAGTGGAATCACATTCTGGTTAACGAATCAATGCAAAAAGTAAAAAAAAGAAACAAATTATACAAAGTAATCTTTAGTTTTTTGTATTTGTTTGAAGATAGGGTGAACCAGAGCACAAGCTTAAACAATGGTTGCTTCCCGGTTTTTGTGTCCGTGCTGGTGCACCTAGTGGAACAAACCAATATAATAAATACTTTGAGCTACATCCGTGTTTATGCTGCTGTTAACTCAGTGTAAAGGGTAAATTAAAGAGGCCATATAGGATATTAAGGACGTCCTTGAAGGGGGCTGCCCTGGGTGTTACATGAAGACATCGTCGTGGTGTCTCATTGTACATGCATGTGTGTGGGCACGTTCCCCATCTGGACACACGTTAAGTCAATAAGCATGTGTGTGTGTGGGCGTGTACGGCATGTTGATTATTGGACAATTATTCTATTCTGGTGCTCATACTGAGGCACTCTGCGTAAATAGGTGTGTGTGTGTCCACTCTAAATGTCATCATTTGGGTGCAGTGCACTGTGACGGCCTCCCCAGCAGTCACGGATGAACAGACTTAAAATGGTACACAACCTTCCCCCTTTATACCCTTGGATTTCAGTAAACCTGTGTCAAATCGGTGTGAATGGAGCTCTAGACATCTGTGTTCTGGATTTCACCTTTATTATATTATTATATTACTTGTTTATTACCACTCTTTGTTCTTTCTGTTTTTTGGCCCTGTTTAAACGAGATAAATATCTATACCGTTTAAAAAAAAAATCACCTGTTAACATGGAAGGCACCAACGCACTCACAACCTCCTCAGCCTGTTTACATGTAGGGGCAGTTTAAGAGAGATCCCCTCTTGATATGTGCACGCACATACAGGTTTCAGGTTTGTACCACATCTCCAATCTCTGAGAGAGGGCGGAGACGTAGCGACCGTGGTGTACCAGTTTGCACTGTGGATAATCATGTTTAATAATAGAAATGCAAGATCTAGGAATCGTATATCATTAGAAAAGTAGGCACAGCACAGCGATGTTTCAGATACATTTGCTTCATATTGCTTGCCGACCGGTGATGTCTGAGCTGAGCACATGACTTGAGAACGTTTCTGCAAGAGATTCTGTCTAGACGAGAACCTATCGCGAGTCAACCAAGATTGAATGACAACGGTCTATGTCTACATCTCTTGTACAACCATACAACCCGCCAGTTTATACAGAGAAAACATCTCTTTGCATCGCAATCTCAAAACCGTTTTCAATTTGCGATTTGAAGAGATTCAAAATGCTTGTGCCTCTGATGCACTCTTCGCCCATTTCTCCTCTTTGCTTTTTTCCTTTCCTTTACTTACCTTTTTATTTTATTTCCTCACCACCTCTCCTCTCCTCCCATCATCTCATCTTCTCTCCTCATTTTCTCCCCTCTCCTCACCACATCTCCTCCTCTGATCTCCACTCCTCTGCCCTCATCCTCTCCTCTGCCCCCATCCTCTCCTCTCTCTTTCAGAGAGAGATGAAAAGAGAGAGGGAGAAGGATAAAGAGATAACTGAGGTGCAGGTCCTTCTTTAGTATTCAACTGCAATCAACCATCCACCCTGTGCACGCGCACACACACACACACACAGACATACATACATACATACCATCAATGGCAAGCCGCCAGTAGCAGCCTGGGTTTGGCTATCAGATACTATTGACTATGAAAGTCTCTGCAGATAAATTAGATTTTCACTTAGATTGACTTATGGTCTCTTAAAAACAAACTCCATACAGCTGTTTTTTTTGTTTGGTTGTCCTAAAAATTGTTTGTTATATGTCAGTAGATGTGGTCATTGCTCACAAACTGTGAACAAGTAATGCAGTTATGTTGTGTAATAAAGCAAATACAGAAGCATGCAACATATAAACGGGGTAGTTGCCAGGCTGTTTAATTGGGTGGTTCTTCAATTTACACTGAAACACAGTGGGATGCAGACTTTGATGGATTCCTAGCAGGGGGCGCCTAGGAAGGAAACAACATTTGAATGTCTCTGCATAATTGTCTCTGAATAATTAGTAGATTATGACTTCTCGTGTTAAGAACAGTAACATTAGTGGATTTTGTTTTTTTTGTTTGGATTTCTACATTTTCTTTTGAAGTGACTAGAGTCAAACTGTTTAAAATCGCTTTTTTTTCTTTTCCTTTTGTCAATCGAGAGCGTGGTTTTACCGGACATCTTTTAGCCACACAGAATCGATGAGGAATGTGTGAAAGAAAAATAAAAAAAGCCATTTTCAGCAACTGTCTGTTAAAATGGAGTCCGACTCTAATCACTGAAAAAGAAAACTTAGAAATTCAAATGAAAAACCAAAATCCATTTTCACTAGAATTCTTTCCAGATGCTGCTCATACTCTGTGTTAAGTTGTTGTATTTGTAACAGTGCACACTGAAATTGTTTATATGCAATGTATTTACCTTTGTTACAATGCACACGTGTACTGTTATCACTAGCATGTGTGTTATGAATGCTTGATATTTAGACTAGATTCTGGCTCTGTTGTTTGGCAAGTCAGGTTTTTTGGTTTATTTAGTTTGTTTGAACGTCTGTATTAGATGGCGAGCCTTCCCACCAGGAGTTAGAGAAGAGCGGAGGGATACAGACCTTGCTGAGTGGTGTGGTAGGCCCAAGCATCAACATGAGGGACCACGTTGTCTTCATTTACAGCCACGTTGTCTTCATTTACAGCCATCGACACTGATTACAATTTGGTTGATGAGAAAAAACCACTGTATAGACCCTTTTACAGTCGACTTCTATCTTACCAGCATATAATACGATCTCCTTGCTGTTTATTAAGTGTTCCCCAGGAAAACTAATGACATGACAAATGACGGTGGCTGTGTTGAGCCATAGAGAAGAACTGCTCCCAGGAGAGATCTGACGCATCCTCACTTCATTAAAACATAAAAATTAACACTTTATAAACAGTAATGAGATGTCATTAGACACTCCTAGGACACTCCATCTAAGGAAAACCATGCTCATGATTGTTGCTGGTATGAAAACTGTTGGTACGAACTGCTGGTACGAAAACTGTGCCTCATTGCACATGTACATCGTTTGTAAAAAATGTTTTTTAAATTGATCTTTTGTTCTCTATCTCTCAACATTGATGGCTTGCATGTCTGAAAAGTACATCTAACATATATCTAATACCCTTTTATTATGTGTTAGTGTTTTATAATAGTAACAATTAACTGCTGTTTTTTTGTATCTGCTTGCTATACATAGTAGCAATAATGCATGCACTAGACTTGCACTAGGACATTAGTTTATTAAGGTATAACATTACATACAATGTAATGCATACATGTAATACATACATTGTTTCTTTTTTGTCATTGTTAATCGCCATTTTCTATTGAGTGTCTCTGTGTGTGTCACAGACACACACTCTCACTGGATGAGAGTGGAGGAGGCACCGCCGGCCCCGGCCTGTCCCCGTGGGAGATTTCCCCCTTGAGCAATCTTGGGATGAGACTCTACGCTCAGTCTTGGACCAAGTGATTAGGATTGATGGCCAGTGGGTACGCCCTGACGCAGTTGTCACGTTCCTGCACTTCGTTATCGTCAGGGACAGGTTATATAGGATAAGTCGTGACACACAGTCAGGGGAAGAGGTGAGCCAGTTGCTCGTTCCTAAAAGCCGTTGGGAAATGGTTTTCCAGGCGGCTCATTATAGCCCCATGGCAGGTCACCTAGGCTGCGATAAAACACGTTTCTATTGGCCAGGCATTTACGCAGATGAATGCATTGCCCCTATACTCTATCTCAGCGAAGAGCGTAGTGCAGGCGCTGTTTCAACTAATCTCCCGAGTCAGGATCCCGAAAGAGATCCTGACTGACCACAGCACCTCGTTTATGTCACGTACACTCCGCAAACTTTATGGATTACTTGGGGTTAAGTCAATCCGTACCAGCGTGTACCATCCCCAGACCGATGGGCTGGTGGAGCGGTTTAACAAGATGTTAAAGTCCATGCTGCGTAAGTTCGTGCACAAAGATAGTCAGAATTGTGATAAGCGGCTCGACCCCTCGGGGTGTCTTGGACCTTATTAAAGAAAACTGGGAGGAAGGTCCAATATCTAGACCTGCGAGGAAAAGTCCAGTCACTGGGACAGCTTTCACGTGAGAACTTGCTCCAGGCCCAAGAATGTCAGCAGTGGCTGTGCAACAGAGGTACTCAGCTGAGATAATTTGCACTGGGAGATTGTTCTTGTACTGCTCCCTACGTTCAGCTCAAAATTACTCGCGAAGTGGCAAGGACCCTTCATGGTCACACGGCAGGTTGGGGACGTCGACTATGAGGACGGCTCCCCAGCCATCCAAGTCGGGCAGTGGGGATATGTGGAGGTGAAGGGGGAGTGGCATGGCATCGGGTTGTAAACAAAGGGGGCGGGGCGGCCTATTCCTGGGATGGACGCAGCTGTGGGTGGTGAGAATAATTAAGTTACCTGTATATGTACTCATACGTGTTTGCTCTCCCCCACAGTGAGGCTGGATCCTATGTCCGCGTCGGAGGAGACCTAGCGGCTCCTTAGTTATCCGCACGTGATCAACGCAATTTCCCTGTTGTCTAAGCATTTTTTATTTACTTTGAAATACCAGAGAATCTGATGGGCACTCAGTGTCCCGGTCTTTTGAGCAATAAAAGGATCTCCTGGTAGGTTGATCTCCGTGTCTCTTCCTTTCCACACCCTGGGCGTGAGGGCAAATCCTTCACAAAAACAAACACTGAGCTAATAAAAAGTAAACTAAAACTAAGCATTCAAAAAATGTTTCAACTAAACTAGCAAACTCGCTTTGAAAACTAATTAAAACTGAAATTGAAAACAAAAAGTCAAAACGAAATACAAATAAAAACTAATGAAAAATGCTGAACTATAATAACCTTGACACACACACGCACAAGCCAATCAGACAAAACAATACATATAGTACGCCTATACTTGTACACACAGTCAACAATCACGCCTAGACAACACAAATGTTCTGCGTTTCCCTCTCTATTTTTGTTCTTTCTTTCATACTGTCACCCAGAAACACTGTACTAAAGAACCGGGGTTGTCTAAAAGAATAAGCAACGTGCAGTGTGCTATTCTAAGAAAAGCTGTAGCCAATTACCTGGAAGCATTCAAGGAGGCTGTTGTTCCTCGCCAAGCCCCCCTCCTGCCCGACAAGTTGAAGCCGAGGTGTGCTCCTCTACGGTTGTAAACAAAGCAGCAGCAGGAAGCTAGATTGGATGTGACCGCTGCACCGTAATGGTGGATGAAAGGGAATGCTCCAAACCACACTACTACCTACAGAGCTGTCAATCTATCATTACATTATTCCTATTCGTCTTATTGATTATGAGTGTATGTTAATATTATTATTATTATGATTATTGATGATGATGATGATGATGATGATTATTATAGTAGTAGTAGCAGTGGTAGCCGTAGCAGTACTATAAGGGTATTTCTGGTGAACAAAGATGGCTTTGCATTTTTTGCATCATTTTTGGCATTGGAAATGAACCTGGGATGAGATTTGTGAATGAGTGGAGTACCTGAGCCAATTAGAATAAATTAAATTAACTTTGCTTCCTTAGTTTCCTTTGTGGCTTGGTGCATAGAATTTGCACCCGAACCGACCAACCCTGTGATGGTCGTCATCGCAACTGCACAGCGAGCAGTGGTCCTGCTTATTGCTATCTTGTTTGTTTATGCAGCCAAATGCAAAATACACCCAACGATACACATAATGTCTAAATAACAATGCAACACATCACATAACAATCTTATAACTTTATTCCAAAATGTTACAGTTTAGTCATACTTTAATAACAACAATCTTCTCTTCTAACAATCAATCTTCTCACCTGTGTCCTGATGCAGCTAACTCATGTTTGACCCGTGGGAGAGATGGAAGGAAGGAAGGAAAATTGACACAGGGTTGGGGGTGCATTACTGATGAGTGCCAACTAAAGATAAACATATTAGAATATTGTAGATTTACATTTATTGGTCTAACATAACAAAATAGGTCATTATGTAACTGTATTTATTAGTGACGTTGGGCTCAAAATGTTATATTTCCTATGTTTGTTATCCCATCCCCCAGGTAGTTAATAATGGGGCCACCCTATACAGGGGCCAATATTTCTACCCGCCAAGGCTGTTGTGGGAGTACCATGATCAAGTAGTTTCAAACTTACAAACAGTAATTATATAAGTTAAGACAGTCGTCAGAAATGTTTTGTTATTTCTGCCAGCTCCTGTAGACCGGAGCCAAGAAAGACAATAGGGAATAATAAGGTCCTTCAGGTACTGTAGGTATTCACATCAATTTAGTAAGGAAGGGACATCCAGTAAAAACAGACTCATTTCAAGTCAGTCCAGCCCTCTGACATGTCCACACACAATGATGATCAAACGAGACATGTGAATCACATTTGAAATCATGTATGTGCAACGAGTAGACTTGTGTGCACACACATCTTCAAAACCTCTTCCACTGATATTGAACCCTGAAGATGACCAGAACATGTCATCAAGAGGTCTACCTCCTATGAGTGGATCAATAAAGGGAAAGGTGCATATTACATTTTAAAGTATTATATTATTATTATGATGAAATTGGCATGAATGACCAGATGACTAGAACATGTCCACGGGCCAACCTCATGCCTGGCTCTTGACTTGTGTTGTGTTAATCTTATAATAGCACTGCTCCCACAGGTCTTAAAAGACTTTCCACTATTGCTTTGGCTAGCCTCTCCCCATACAACATGTGTGCTTTGGATAATGATGGACGCCATCCCATACTCACACTGCCGGTGATCACGCTCAACAAACACATGGAAAATACTTTGTATCATTACATCACATGTTTATAGAAAGGAGGTCAGAGACACACACTGTGCTCATAATGTTTGACTCTGGGAGGACAATGATGATCTGCCTTCCATACGTTGCCCCTTCAGCTTTTTCCGTACTGTTGCTAGGCAACAATGGGTATTTTAACCAGGAAACAAGACTTTGGACTGACATTGCTCATTAGTTCAGGAACTTTCAGTAAAAACGGTAAGAGCTTTGTAAAAACTTTGGCTTAAAAAAGCTTTGGCTAAAATAAATAAAAACGCTTTTGCTTAAATAAAAGCGTTGGCTTAAATAAAAGCGTTGGCTTAAATAAATAAATTGCAAACCACCTCTGATTCACTCATTATTCATTTAAATTAAATTATTATTATTATTATTATTATTATCTATTTTACTAAATGTAAATAGTTGAGTTTATATATTTTATAGTAGCCTAACTGTACAGCCAAACCCTTTTTTTACTTCAGCAACTTGATGGTGATTATTGACATTGGCTGTAGGTTGTTGTAAATCATCAAAACATTTTAACATACACTACAGTGGACCTGTCTCCAGGGAACCGGCCAGTGGACAATATTCTATGTTTTTTATTTTTCAATAATATAGCCTCGTATATAATCCATTTCAATATTGAAGGGGTGAAGCGACCCCTCCGAAATTGGACTGATCCTTGTTTTTGTTCCAATCAGATTTGCTCAGATAGAGTTAGGAGTTAGGAAGTTTGGTAACACTTTCTATGACACCCATTTCTATAATAGATTATAAACATACTTATAATGTGTTATAATCTGCTTATAGCACTGTATAATTATAGTTATAAGCACTCATGCATTTCATAATGCTTTATAACAATAATCGTAACACATTATAAAGCATTTTATAATGACTTATAACATCAAGTATCATAATACTTCATAATTGCTAGTCACTCACTGACATTTTTTTGCATGGATCATCGTGTATTATAATTCTCATAGTTTTAATACATTATACTCATCTTGTAATGCATTGTAATTACTGTTATAATTCATTATAATGTGATTATAAGTTACTCTGTGGTCATTGGGTGCTTTAAGTAAAGTAATGAAATTCCTGAGGAATTTCATAACTTGCAGTAATAATTGCTGGTAAAACTAGACCACTGCTGTCCCTGCCGTCCGCTGTCAACACCACCACCATTTGTAACCCCCATTAATATTATGGGTTACAACTAAACATTACTAAGAATATAAATAGATACAAATACATTATGTACATATAGAATGAATAAATACATGTATTACTATAATTAACAGTAATAGAATATGATGTAGGATAAATATATACCTAGAAATATGAATGTGTGCTGGAAACCCAAAGTTAAATTAAGTGAAAGATATAGCTAATACACAGTAGCGAACTGTGACTCTAAAATCTTCGGACCCCTCTTCCCCCGTCGGGAAAAAAGCAAACCTCTCCTATAGTACTGCAAAAGTTACCTATGACAATTCCAGCTCTGAAACAAAAATTAAGATGCTAGTCCAACCTACTCCAACCTCCAACGAGCAAACAGCATGGAGAGAGTGAGAGTTACCACCAAAACAAAAAAAACAGCTAATCTCTTAAGCAAAATGCAAATCCTTCTGACAAATAATCGCATCATCACACAAGCTGTGTATGCACTTCTGCGGAATAGGACAACGAGCCAGACAGCAGACAGACAGCCACCCCCTCCTACCACACAAAACCGACTAAATGTCATGTGCAATGTGCAAAATGACCGCTGAGTTGTTAAAATTACAGATTGACTGGTATTGATCGATACATTGTGCAGTATCGATACGATCCAACTATATGCAATACCCGTGGGGTATTGCGTGTAGTTGCTGGTGTTGAAAAGCCTTTCAAAGGCTTTGGTTTTCTGCACCAAATGAAGCTTGGGTGTGGGTCTTCCTCTTCCGATTAACTCCAACTTTTCATTAAAAGTTAATCTAGAAAATGGAGTGGATAATAAATCGGACATAATGTCCTCCTCACTAGCAGGAACGTTACTCACGGCTGCCATCGTGAAGTGAACCAACAGGCCATCGTGAAGTGAACCAATATTTAGAATCAAATGCTGCTTTTTAGCAGCATTTGATTCTAAATATTTTGCTATTACAACAAAAAATATAAGAAACCTAATGTATGTAAATATTACTCATTGCAAAACATTGGCCTAAATGGAACAACAAAATATTTGGCCTACTTTAGGACAGTTGGGGTGGCTTTTGAATGGTCTTTGGGCTGGACATTTTAGCAGGACCTGGTAACCTTGCCATAAAGTTAGTGATAACAAAGCCCACCCATTTAAAGGGAAGATATGATTGGTCAATTTTCTGGTCAAAGCACTACGGTCTGAAAGCCAACACACTATTTTAGGCATGGCATGGACACCTTTAGCCTGGTTGGTTTCATTGAGAGAGTGAGTGAGTGAGTCCTATTGAATCAATTATTTTGTATTCAAAGCAAGATGCAGTTGATCCAGAGGTGACAGAAAGAGGAACATGGGAAACAGGGTCAAGCACAAGCCTAGCTAAGACTAGAGACAGTACACAGAAGAGACCAATACAAATAGATGAAGAGAAAGATCTAACTTTTTGCTTACCACCCTCAATAATCCCCTAGACGGGCTATACCAAGCCAACCAGAGATAGTACCAGTAGAAAGTGGCTTACATACTGTGAAAAATCACACTCACTCTACTGTACAGTTTGCTTAGCTTTTGGAAAGTCATCTGGTAATGACATGCATTTGTAAAAAGAGGCCTGGCATGACAGCCTGGAAACGTGCATCAGAGAATAGAGGAGTGTCTATTTCTATTTCAACCTCCTAAAAAATTGGAAAACACAGGTGTAGTCGGTAAATATTTTGATGGTGTGATTTATTTTGCCAGCCTCCCAGGTGCAAACTGAGAATATTTACCAAAAAAATGCAAAAAGGAAAAAACAAAATAAGATTTTGCAATCTGGAACTTCAATGTTACCTTCTCTGTAACCACGGGCGGACTGGCCATCACTGAGCA
>OMKN01017177.1:0-16882 GCA_900302345.1 Melanonus zugmayeri
CAGCGACCATGAAATAAATAAATCATTAAGTAAATCATGAAATAAATCATTACATTTGGAAATAATCAAATAAATCATGAAATAAATCATTAAATGTGGAAATAATTAAATAAATAATTAAATAAATCATTAAATGTGGAAATAATTTAATAAATCATTAAATGTGGAAATAATTTAATAAATTATTAAATACATTATTAAATAAATCCTTAAATGTGGAAATAATTTAATAAATGTGGAAATAAACTAATAAATACATTATATTTCCCATTTTAATTAATGATTCATATATTTTATGATCTCATATATACTTTTAATTATGTATTTAATTATTTAATATTGTCACATTTAGATAGGTTACAATAACACACGGTTAGTTAGCTGTCATTCCAGGACCCCGTTCCCCATACGTGACTAACTTAAGTTAGCTGGATTACTTTCAGGATAATTTGACATAAGTCAGGCTTTTCCGGTTCCATGAATGAAGTTTGGCTAAATCAACATAGCAACACATCTATAAACCTGAACTGTGCTGGAGCAGGTTCAAGTAACAGGCGAACTAAGCTTGACACTCCCCCCGACAAACTGTATTTTATGACCCCGTATGCAGTGCCAGCACCAGGGCCTCAAGCCCATTTCAACAGGGCTCTTGCTAGAACAAGAGCCCGGATAGAGATGACCTTTGGCCAACTAAAGGCCAGATTCACATGACAGGGCAGACAGGCATGTGACATCACTGGTGCATGTGCAGTGCTCCATAATGTGGCAACTATCAGGAAGGAGAGGGTCCCAGTCTTCAGGGTCTATCCTGAAGATGAACTAGAGCCAGTCCACTTGGACAAGCAGACCGCGAGCGGTTTGATTCATTGTATGGTTTGTTTATGTTTGCATGTTTCATTTATACGGTTAATGGGTATATGGTTTGCCACCCTCTTTGCTTTTAAGGCATGTAATGGAAAATTACAAATATACGTACTCTGTGCCTCACAGAGATCCCAATCGCAGCTGGTCCCGAGAAGGCCATGGTCAGCTTACCTTTTTGCTCTTCAGAATAAATCTTTTTATACTTGTATTTAAAGATTACGTTTCAGAGTGGTCGAGTTCATCTCACTAAATTAGCGTGTAGTGGATGTTTCAATTCCACAGCAGTACCCATTAAAAAAAGAGGAACACATGTTCAAGAATCAGTTAAGAGAATCATGTTGTACAATAAAACCATTTATTAGATTTTTATTTGTCAGCCTGTAAATGAAAGTGTACAAAAAATAAGAAATTCAGTTCAGTACAATTCATGGCAAAACTCTTTATACTGATACTTTAGGCAAAGCTTAGCTTAACATGGTTACACTTACATCCAGCTGCCTGTCAAGCAATGCTATCTCCTTGTGGAGCTTCTTCATTTTAAGCTGCCGGTAGGCAATCTCTGTCCTTAGGTAGCGCTTGTAAAGAGTCCGCACATCTTCACTTTTTTCCTGAAAGACATCATTTCATAGTTCATATAGCATTCAAGTTAGTTCAGTGTGGTGGTCAGATGGCAACTAAACTCAGACCTTCCTTCACAATGTGAGTGTATTGAATGACAACTCACCACTCCATCCTCAGTTCCAGCATAGTGAGAGGGGCCAGGCTCCGCCGGATCAGGTGGTTCAGCAGGACTTCCCTAAAGGAATGCATACATTTAGTCCAAATACCACTCACATGGATTGAGAGTTGGATAGGAGCATTACAATTTCCAGAACTTGCTTTTACCACATCAGTGGACAACGCAGACACAGTCTCCTTATCGTCTGGACTTGCCTCCTTTTAGTGAATTAGGAATTATTAGGAACTTTGGAAAAATGCCTTTGGTTTTAGGAAACACACAATGAACATGCATATAATTATTACACAATTATGCAGCAAGATCAACTTACATCAGTAGACTCCACTTTTGGCGATGGCTGCAGCAAAGTGACTGAATGTCCGGTCACTGCAAAATGTGATGACGGTTAACCAAATGACTAATTATGAAACAACTCATAGAATGAAGTGCACCTACCTTTGGTGTTACTACCAGGTTGTTCAGAGGAGCTGCCCCCAGCTATGCCCTCCGTTATGGGCATACCCCCATTGTACTGGAAGGCCAGCTCCTCGGCAGGGGTGAACTCAGTGGTCTTAGGTCCTTCCCCCGTTTTGACCATATCAGCCCTCTTTTTGTTTGCTAAAATATGAAAGATATGATGCTGACAAGTTGCTCAATACAAGACAAATGGCACAAAGTGTTGACTCACCATGTTGAGTAATGTTTTTGTGTTTGGTTTTCACTTGCTTCCACGTTCTCTTGATGGCCCGGTTGGAACTAGGGGGGGGGAGCACGCACAATTCAATTCATATTTAATTGATTGGGGGTAACTTAATAAGGCACTTATTAGTTACTTATTAAATTAGCTTATACATTCTCCCAATACTTACGCATTTAAGTTGTTCGCAATTTTTTGCCATGCTTCTTGCCTGGCTTTTGCCGCTGTCGCCGTGTTAGACTTAGCCATTATAATATCTTTATGCTCTTCATAATGTTGCATTAGAATCTGTTGTTCCTCCGCCGTGAAAAAAGCCGCTCTTTCTTTAGGGGGCGACGCCATTTCAACTAAATGCCTTTTGAAAATCATGGTGAGCGACGCTTCCCCCTTTTAAAGTAATTATCCTGATGACTCAAGTCTGCTTCGAGGTAGCGAGACGAGCCCAATCTCAATGTCCGCCCTAAGGACTGAGCCTTGAGCCCGCACACACTTAAGTGACGTCAGCTGGTAAGTGTTTGAGTGGGTGAGGCTGCAAAGGGCTCGAAACGGTATAAAGAGGAATGGGACAGCACCCTCACGTTACCCTGACAACACCAACAACAAATGCAGCCACGTTTCTCAGCTTTGTCTTTCACACTTCCGGGAAACCCCCTGGTAACCACGGTAACCCGTATGTAGCGTCACAGCGCTATGAACTGTGGTTAGGGTTAGGGTTACTACCCCTATTATTGGTCGGTTCTATTTGAGCGATAACGACGTCACGATGTGACGTCACGCCGTTGACTTGGAAACCGGCGGAAGCGTCATGGAGTTAAGTTGTGTCTGCGCTCCCAATCACTGCAACTCCCCCGTCTCTTGACTTACTGTTTGGCACGGGAAACCTATTGGAAAACATTCAAATCGACTTATATCCAACGCTCATTTGTTGAGGTAATAAATCATTCTGTTTGTATTATTATTGGCACGATTGTCTACCGTTAGCCAGTTAGCTAACTACTGGTAACTGTTAGCTTGTGCTAAAGGTGACTTACGCGCTAACTTGCTAAGCGCATACTGTCTAGTCTAGACGGTTAATCTAGGAAGATACAGTATAGTGATGCAGAGGTCGGTTATATGTATCAGTAACAAACTTGTGTATTTTGCATTTTTTTACTCCATGAACCTTGGTTGAATCCCTTCGCGCAGAATGAGAGACGAGGATGCCAGCAGGTTAGTTGTTGTTGTCTGCTCTCTCTCTTTTTTGTACACAAACACAAATACAACTGGTTCCCACATACAGATTGCTAACTCAGGGGATTTCCACAGGTGAGTGTGAAGCCCGGGCGAAGACCAGGGATAGATTCAATGAGGTCCTCAAGAAATACACTGATCCTCCTCCAGGGAAGAAGAAGCTGAAGAAAAAGACCTCCGAACCCCAGAGTGAGAGCATTGTGGTAGGTTGCTAAAGCCAAATGATAATGAAGAACAATTCATAACAATGTCATCAAGATATCTATATCACGATCCAAGTATGTTCAAATGCATGAAATAAATAAACTATCCAAATTACAATGGCGAAATTCTGACATGGTTTGATTCTAAACCCTTTCTAGACAAAAAATCATCTGTTGTTTCTGTTCTGTTGTTCACTGGTTTTAAAAAAGTACACCAACTGAAACTTAATTTAGTAAAGCACATGCTGTATGTGAGCATATTAGCAATAGCAACATTAACGCAATGCACCGCTGTCCAGCACCAAGTCCTCAGCTGTCTCCCTGTAACCCCTCCCTGTCCAGCTTCAGACTCTGAAGAAGAACCTCGACCTAGAGAAGGACACAGAGGACGACGAGACTGTCCTCCAGAACACGTACCGACCCGAACAGGGCAGCCCTCGCTTCACCAAGAACAGGCGGCGAGAGAGGGAGACCGCCGAGAAGGTCATCAACGTCAACCATGGTGTTGACGAAGAGGACCCTCCCCAGCCCCCCAAGGGCAAGAGGAAGAGTAAACGGGAGCTTCCTTTGCCTCCGGTGCGCTGCCGACGAGAATGGCATCTCCGTCTCTTAACTCTTACCTCTTTTTACTTCATTTTTTTCCTGCACTTTAATTATTTACATACATTTGGTAGTAATAGGTTGTTTAATCATTTTTGTCTGATATAGTCAGACAAAGTTATAGACAGTTTGGTTAGTTATTTATTTTTTTTTACCATACTTAGTCACTACTGAGTTCTGTATTTACAGTATTCTTTGTAGTTTTTACTCTTATTTTAATTTTACCCTAACCCTGCACTGTATACTATGACACCATCTTATATCATCTTAGGGTGACTCACTGAGCTACAACCCCCAGAAGGACAGCTCTGTTGGGGCGGATGTGCCCACGGAGCCAGACGTCCTGGGTGGGAAGGAGGGCAGGAGGCCAAGCAGGAAGGGCAGGAGGGGTCGAGGGGCCGAGGGGGGAGCAGAGGCTGTCAGCCCGCTCACGGATGCCGAGGATGAGCTCCTGCATCAGTACCAGCAGCGGATCACCCAGGAGGAGGAGGAGACCTTCACCTCCAACGCTGTCGCACTCAACAACGATGTCGGGAAGAAGAAGAAGAAGAAGCTGAAATCGGCCGCCACCGAGTCGGAGATCAGGTCCGTTGAATGCTTATGATGCACGGCACGTGTCGTTTCCCCAAAGTAACTAACCAGGTGGTAATGAGATCTGACCCATCCCTCCTGCCAACAGGGACCACCGCGAAGATGCAGAGCAGGGCATTGTTGATATGGAGAACGCCTCGGAGGCTAGAGGGAAGAGGAAGAAGAAGAAAAAGCAAAAGCAAGGTAACGCCGTGGTACTGTTCATCAACAACATATCCATGTGGTCATGTGACAGAGTGTCACAACCCAGCTCAAAAGTTGGACAAAAAAGGGGGCACCACATATGAGATGACACATGAGATAACTAACTTTCTATTTAAGATAAATAATGGCATGAGATGTGGAAGTCTGGTATCAGTGCCATGTGTGGACTGCGTGGTGGTTTCTTGTATAACCAAACCTAACTCATAACCCAAACCAATGACGACCTAACCAGTGTTGCCTTTATTAAGAGAGAGGGCGAGACAAAGATACTGTACGTTTTAATTTATTTACCCAGACGTGATGGAGGAGGGCGAGGCGGAGGCACAGTTGCCACGGCAACTGGTCCTTGACGACAGCTTAGTGCTGGGCGTGTACATCCACCGGACAGACCGACTGAAGACGGACCTGCTCCTCTCTCACCCCATGGTGAAGATCCACGTGGTGGACGACCTGACGGGACAGTACGTGAAGAAGGAGGACAGGTAACTTCCCCTTCCTGTTGAGTGTTGAGCATGTCATGCCGGTGCTGTTTAATGCAGGTTTCTTACTATTATGATACATGGGGGCAGGATACTGTGACCCCCTGCTGAAGGGTACGATGTGTGGGTTCTATCACCAAATGTCCGCAGCCTCATTACACATTGTCAATCCATTAAATTGATTTGTGTGAAGTATAATATACATTTATTGTAGATTTGTATTTCCTAAAAAAAATATATATATATAGTTTGAATTAACCTTTCTCTAAAACCTGCCGTTAAGACAATGTAGGCTATAAAAAGTGTTAAATAAAAAATAAAAAAGTACAGGATCGGCCACCCGTGAGTTAATTCCCAGCTGTATTTATTTATTCTATTTATTATTATTGGTGTATTTCTCCAGCCACCGGCCAGTGTCCTCGTTCTACGAGAATGAGAGTGTGGATCACATCCTGCCCATCATGACGCAGCCATTCCATTTCAAGAAGAACAAGTCGACTATCCCTGAGTGGGAGGAGCAGATTGTCTTCAATGAGCGCTTCGGACACTTCCTCCAGGACCACGGCGACACGCCCAGGGTCATACTCTTCTTTGAAGTGAGAGAGAGAGAGAGAGAGAGGATCTGATCCAAAATGTATAAATATATCTATCTACAGTTGAAGTCGGAAGTACATACACTTAGGTTGAAGTCATTAAAGCTCATTTTTAACCACTCCACAGATTTCATGTTAGCAAACTATAGTGTTGGCAAGTCAGTTAGGACATGTACTTTGTCCATGACACAAGTCATTTTTACAACAATTGTTTACAGATTATTTCACTTTTAATTCACTATATCACAATTCCAGTGGGTCCGAAGTTTACATACACTAAGTTGACTGTGCCTTTAACAGCTTTAAACAGGAAAAACAGCTTTAAACAGGAAAATTCCAGAAAATGATGTCATGGCTTTAGAATCTTCTGATTGGCTAATTGATATTATTTCAGTCAGTTGGAGTCTGGATATTTTATTTTCAGGTTGTCCTACAAGCGATACAAAAACTCTTTGCATTTTAATGGATCTCTATGGGAATTGGGGGGTGGGACTAGATTCAGCTGTAAATGATGCTGATACAGTATGAACACATTTGTTGGCTAAATGGCTTTAAGTCATCAAGGGTCCAAGGTATTAAATGAGCCTCAAACCATCACACTGCTGCCAGATACGCCATAGATACAGAGGGATCATTTTAGTGGTTGTTTCTCCTAACTAATCTTCCTATAGAGTTCAGTGGGATGTTGTGGGTTGTTGATGTCATATATTTGAAAGCTAATATTTCTAAACAAATGTTGGAGGACCCTTGCAACAAAGAGACGTTCAAGCGCTAAGCTAGGAGCTAGCCAGGGATTGTTAATGTGGTCTTATATCTTCAATGTGTCACTTCAAATTATTATTATTTTTTGTGTGTTTCGGACAGGTGCTGGATTTCATGACCATGGAAGAAGCGAGAGCCCATGCTGATGCAGACAAGCAGGAGAGAGGGTTCCGGAAGGTTGCTTGGGCGTTCCTTAAGGTAGAATATCATGACCTTTCACCTTTTTCATACATTTTCCTAACGCGAGGAGGTTTGATAATTCATGCCCTCTTCGTGTCCTCTCTCCAGCTGGTGGGAACCAATGGTGTGCTTAACGTGGACAGTAAACTCCGCCTCCAGCTCTTCTGCCCGCCCGCCCGGGCCAAACCGCAGCCCAAGGCCATCGAGGTGGTGGAGTGGTGGAGGAGGTACCCCCGCAACAGATACGCGTCCACCCTCTACGTCTCCGTCAAGGGCATCAAAGTCCCAGAACACGTAAGTGTTAGACCGAGGGGTCGAGGGTAGGATAGTCCAGTGGCGAGGTTGTTTGACTCCCAGCTGAAAGGTACTGGTTCGCAGGTGGACCCCAGCATGCGCTCCATGATGGCCCTGCAGGAGGAGCGAGGCAGCACCTCCTACAGCGAGCTCCAGAGTGAGGTGACCAAGAGGAGCCTGCCCCAGCCAGCCGAGAGCCAGGCCTCCGTGTTCAGGTGGAGCAGGATGCCCGGCCAGGTGGGTGCTATCCATAGTACCCGGACTCTTAAGTCTGTTTTATTTTCATGGGGGGTGGGGGGGGCTATGTCCACATTTATTTTTGTGTGCGACCATTTAAAATCAAAAACAGGGTTCCTTAACATGGAGACCTTTTTGTTTTATTTTATATTTGGTTTCAGGTTTGTCGGATCCCCAACAAGGCCGCCCTGTCGTTCCGCGGCGGCCACATGGGCTGCTTTACCGTGCGCTTCTCCAACGCAGGCACAGTGCTGGCTGCAGCCTGCGCCGACAGAAATGCCTTCCCTGTCATCGGTAAGCAACACACACACTCACTCACTCACTCACTTACTCACTCACTCACTCAGAAACCCACAGTCCTTTTAGAGGCACAGGAGGTCTGCCTTGGGTTGTGTGTAACTAAATATATAATAATTAACCTATAGATAAGATAAGATGTACTTTATTAATCCCAGATGGGGAACATGTGGGTTTCACAGCAGTATAGTTTCATGAACAGTAATTAAAAGGGAGGGATAAACATTTAAAATAACAATATTCAAAAATATCTAAATATGTAAAAAGATGTATCTATGTACACAATATGAATGATGATGATGCAAACCAACCTTCCTCAGAGGTTGACAGTTGAGGTAAACACTATAGACCGTATATGCTACATTATTGACACTATAGTGTATAATGTTATTAATACATTATATAATGACCTAATATCAATAGTTACGAATATGAAGTATGAATATGATAATATCAACTATTGTTCATAATAAAGACCAGATGACACTGACTACTAAGTATCTGTCTTCAGTGTACGAGATTCCCTCTGGCACTGTGTTGGCTGTGTTCAGCGGCCACCTGAGCATCGTGTACGATCTCTGCTGGTCCAGAGACGACTGCAGCCTCCTGTCGGCCTCCTCCGATGGCACCGTCAGGTAAACACAGGATCCCGAGTTCTATTATTATCATTAGTGAAGTTTGATTTACACCTCGCCACCAGGGGGCGCCTGTGCACTTTTACAGACGTTACATTTTCTCTACTCTTTTGTACTACTCTTTTTTAGTTTGTTTTGTTCTATGTTTTGTTTATTTATTGTATTTATTTATCCATATTTTTAAGGGCGCTCCAATCAAGATTTTTGGCGCCGATTGCTGGAAGCAGTATTGGCCAATACCGATCGGTATCGCCAATACCGATCGGTATTCTATATCGGGTTCTATTTATCGTGTAGCATTATTTAACTATTCTTAACAACATTGTATATTAAGTATTCAAATTAAGAGATGAGAAAGTATCATGAATTGACAACTGTTTATTTATTGGCAGGCAACATATTCAACAGACCGGTGAAGCCATTTTAGCGGCACAGAGAAATTGTCTCACGTGTTTTGCGTCATCTGATCGGCTCTTATGATCGGCCTTTATAGAGACTACCGATCAATCTATTTAGAACGAATATCGGCCGATAACGATTGGTGGCCGATAACGATCAGAGCACCCTTACATATTCTTGAATCTTGACTCCACCCTTCCCCAGGGAGTGGAGCGTGGACCAGCTCCTCAGCATTGCCCAGAAGGTGCTACCCCACCCGTCCTTTGTGTACAGCGCCCGCTACCACCCCAATGCGCCCCACCTGGTGGTGAGCGGGGGCTACGACGGCCTGCTGAGGGTGTGGCGGCTGGACGGCAGCGACGTCAACGGCCAGCTGCTCCGGGAGTTTGAAGGTCATGACAGCTTCATCAACGCCGCGTGTTTCGACAGCGAAGGTACGCTGCAGGAACACTCAACATCGAGTATGTTAGCTATCGTTATTACATTTGACATACGATGCAGAACAGAAGGTGAAATGGGACATGGGTAGGTAATAATAATAATCATAATAATAATAAGAAGAATTATTATGATTATTATTATTAATAATCCTTTTCAAAAAACATTTTTGTTTTGTTTTACATGATTAAATTTTTTTTACATGTAACATTTCCTTTTTCCCCAATTTAATCCCAATGTCACGTCATTTTAGTATTTCATTAATTGTGCTCATGTCTCATTGCTGGTGGATTTGCGTCCCTACCCAGGCAAGAGAATGTTCTCTGCAGACAACGCGGGGGTGATCATTGTGTGGAGAACACCAGTCGTAGATGGAAAGCAGCGTCAGCCTTGCGAGGACTGGTGCATAGAGAGGGTAGGAAAGAAACGCTCTGAGCATTATGTGGTGCAATGCGATAGTTATTGATTGATGAGATGTTTGTTTTTTGACACAGCAAATAATATGTAAACTAATATGAACTACTACATGTGATGATTCATCGATAAACCCCTTGATCATTTACCGATAATCTGCTGGTAAATTGTTGATCACTCGTTGGTAACTCATTGATAACATATTGATAACTTATTGAAATAACCGATTGATAACCTATTGATGGTTTGGCAGAGGATTGAGGAGAAAGACCTCAGTGGGATGCCCATCAATATGTTGGAGGTGCATCCAAACGGACGTCGTCTTCTCATCCATGCCAAGGACAGCGTGCTCCGGGTCATGGATCTCAGGATGTAGGCACCAGCTTTTCAATTGAGTCATAGTACTCTTACTAGTAGTATATGTAATACCAGTATATGTAAGAGTATGCTTTCTCATATACTAATGTATTAGGCCTTTTTAGATAGAATGTACTTTATTAATCCAGATGAGAAATTAGGGCAGAAAGCGAAGAGTAAAAGTGACAACCGAGTGACCAACCACGTGTCTTCTAGCCTGGCCGTGAAGAAGTACACCGGCGCCACCAACTACAGAGAGAGGATCTACAGCACCTTCTCTCCCTGTGGGAACTTCCTCTTCTCCGGCAGCGAGGATGGCATGGCTTACGTCTGGAACGCTGAAACTGGTGAGATTTTATGTTGTTGTTGTTGTTCTTCTTCTTCTACTTCTTCTTCCTCCCTCTGTTCTGTTAAGGCACCTCTGCTCCTTGAGTCATTCAGCCCCGATGGCGCACTGGTTTTTAAACCTGCACGACATTGTGACATCATGTGGTCTCCTAGGTGACCAGGTGGCGGTGTACTCGGAGCTCTGCTACCCCGTGGCCCTGCGCGGTGTGGCCTTCCACCCCCACGAGAACATGGTGGCCTTCTGTGCCTTCGGGCAGAGCCAGCCCATCCACGTCTACCTGTACGACCGCAAAGGTAAGAGAGAACTGACCCAAAGTTAAGTTAGTAAAATTATATTGGGCATCTGACACCGCCATCGGTGTATGAATGTGTGTATGAATGTGTGTGTGAATGGGTGAATTAATGGGTCAGAAAAGCGTTCTATACATGCCATGTTGACCATGTATTCACCATTTGTGGACAGTGTCCCAACTGGAGGCACAGGCCATCAGAGGGGGCAGCAGGTCCGCCTTGATGGTCACCGGCACCAGGACCTCCGAGACCACGGCCGTCCTCGGGGACGCGACGGCCTCCGCGCCCATGGACCGCTTCGCCCATGCTGCCCGGCTGTCACTGAAGATGCAGCGTGTCAAAGACAAGCTGGACTCTGTCCTGGTAAACTCACATCTTCGTCAAGCGTCGCCCGTCTTCACTTTTAAATGTGATGGCGAAGACCGTCGCTCGTTGTGAATAACGATGAATGTAGTGACGTAACTGACGTGGCTTGGCGTCATCTCCTTTTTCAGGACCCGCATCGAAGTCCGTCGACTCCCGGGTACATGTATGATCAAGGTGCGTGTTGGGTTTATTTGCTTTTGTCAAAATGTCTTCATGAGACCACGTTGAGGTGAAGGCACATACACAACAAACACGGATCCTCCTCTTTGTCTTAAGACGTAGCCTTCTGTCTCTCCTCGTTGCAGACCGAGTGTCCTTGAACTACACGTGCAGGAGCCTGACACTGGACTCTGCTACTGCTGCTGTAAGTGTTGCAGTCGTCCAACCAAATCATTGAAATCCTCTTTCCCACTTCCGTTTCCTAGACGTCTGCCTACGGCGCTCGGAAAAGGAAATTATATAGATCTCATTGTGGGTCGTAAAACATGCACTGCTTGTTTTACGACTCTCTCATACTGTATATATAATAAGACAAACTATACCTTACTCTGCACCCCTCCCTACAGTCTTTCTCTACCTCTGTATCTTCTTGATATGTTTTGAAGACTAGCGGCTGCATCTCGTGTGTCTTGTAGCTCTTCCCGCGGCCGTGCTTCATTAAAGATCTACACGACGTCTTGTCTGGAGTGTCGGACTGAAACTGTTTCGACATTGTGTAACGTACACAACAAATGAGCAACAATCTCTCTCCTCTCCTCTCCCCTCCTCTTCTCCTCTCCTCTCCCTCCATTCCAGACAGGACTGGGTGCCTCTCTGCCCCCTCCATCGCTGCTGTCTCCCCACTCCAAGCTGCATGTCTCTGGGGCCCTGGCGGAGCAACTTATCCCCCAGGCGGCTCTCAGCTCCCAGCACCGTGAGTCTCCATACTCACAAAACCCAAACGGATTATTTTTGACTGACTGACTTCTGGAATGACTTATTTTACATAAAATGCAAGTCACATCTCACACATTCATTGTCTTGTGTTCGCTTTACAACTCCCGCTCCTACACACCTTAACTTTAATGGATCTACTTTGCCTGTGTGAAGCCTGAGCATGAATAACTGTGGAAAAAAATGGCAAATGAGGTCGGCACATGCCGCACGTTAGCTTAGACACATCAGCTCACACCACAAGCTTCACTACTTAAGTCCCGAAGCACAGTAGAAGTTGGCATGAATGCTGTTCACAGAGATAAGGACAGCCCTCTCGTTGTCTTCACCTGCATCCATAGGTGGCTAGCATGAAAAGACCCGTCATCTTGTTTGATGATGCTGGTCTGATAGTGGTCTTGTTTTGTTTTTCTGCTGTGTGTTTCCAGGGGGCTTCAGTCCCGTGGGCCAGCGCCTGAAAGGGGCTGCATCGCTACAGATGGTACGGTTTACAGCTTCTGGAACAAATGAAGGGATTCTTTTGGGACCAACGTCAAGAAATGCAAACATTTTTTAAATAATAATGAAAAAGATATATATAGAGATATATTTGAGTGGTAGATAAAAAGGTATGGTTTAAGATTTTCTTTAAACATATTGATGGATTGTGATGTTAACAGACATTGCTCTGCTGGGAACACTGCAGCAGAAGCAGTGTTGCTGGGGATTTAAGAAGTTGGCGTTGCAATTTGTATGATTTATTTGTAATCCCAGCCTTGAGGGTTGCAATTTGTATGGTTTATTAATAATCTCAGCCTCAAGGGTTTCCTTTTCTATGGAGAAATGCAAAATAAAATGCAAAATAATATATCTTTCTTCCTACAGAGCCTCCCCGCTGCTGTGTCCCAACTGGAGACCGACTCAGCAGCAGTTCACCCGACGGTATGACCTCTATCTTGTTTAGTTGAATTAAACCTTTTCTATATGAATTCTATGTCTAAAGTTCTCCCTGTCTTTCCGGCCCCGCAGGTGGTCTCGCTGTATGACTACAGTGCTGACCGCTCGGACGAACTGACTGTACGCCGAGGCGACGTCATCCACGTGCTCTACAAAGACAACCACAACTGGTGGTTTGGACGTCTGGCCAATGGGCAACAGGGATACTTCCCGGCTACGTACGTTGCAGACGAGAGTACGTACATAACATATATATTCATATAATGTCTTTAATACAGTTACATCTAGCTTAAAGTATTTCTACATGTTACAAAAAATAGTACCACTGCAGAACCATGAATACAATCACAGAGATACCGAGACAGCCATTCAATGCAGAAGTTATCATTTTGGCTTTCATTTGATTCACTAACTCTATATCCAACACTACTTTGCGGGTGCAGCACTTGTACTATGCCGTGTTAGGAATGGGAATTGGCTCACGATACGATATTGCAACGATTTTTGAGTGCCGTTACGAGATGTATTGCGATCGGGGTTCTGTAAAACATTTTTTGTGCAATTTTATCTTTTGTGTGGTTTAACCGGTGGGTTAAACCACACCACGGTTTAACATTGGGGTTCTCTTTCAACATTCATTTCGGTATCTCACTATGGGACACGCCCCCTGCACTGTCCCCAGAAGCAATTTTACACTACGCCAATCTTGACTGGCCAGCAGACGTGACGTCAGCTCCCAAGAGGAGGTGCTATCTCCTGCTATAAAAACCGTACCTTTAGTCTAAAACCTCTTCTCGCTCCTAGAAGCAACTCTAGACTCGGGCAGCAGGTGCGGCTAACGACTAGCTACAGCCTAACAAGCGAGCCAGCAACTCGGTCACCGAGTGACAGCTAGCTAGCGACCATACTAGCTACCTGTTCTTTCCGGAACGGACGTAGCAAGAGAAATGTCGGAGCCTGGACCTTCCCACACCTAGGGCATGGTCAAGCCAACGGCCAAGATGTGCATCTTCAGTTGCAAAATCGCTGGAGCGGACACTCATGCGGTATGTGCGGCATGTCTAGGGCTGCAACATGCCCAGGCAGCGCTCACATCCCCGACTGTGTGTGAGCACTGTGCACGTCTTTCGACCAAGCCTCGCCACCGCAGACTAGCACGCCAAGCTAGCCTGTCGGTGGCGGACCCTATGATGGGGGTAACCAACCCCCCACCCCAGTTAGTGGAAAGCTCCCAGGGACACACCATCTCAACAGGAGCCAGCTGGGGCAAACAGCTTGACTCAGTCGCCCCGTTGTCGTTGAATTCGACATTGTTGAATTCGACGCCAGCCTTATAGCAGTACACGATGACGTCGCAGGGGATTTCCCTGACTCGGGACGAGTCCATCAGCCTCAGCTCCGATGAAAACGAGGAGGAGGGTGATGAGCCCTTTACCATCCCACCAGCTGCGAAGCCGAGGGCCATGGGTGAGATGGGCAATGGGTCTTCAACCCTGGCTGCCGGCATGGACCTGCACAAGGTCTGTAGGAGAGCGGCTGAAAAGCTGGGCATTGAGTGGCCGGAAGCCCTCAACGAGACCTCCGCGTCTCGCTATGAGGGAAGAAGTTTACCCAAAGTCAAGTCCTCCACCAGACAGCTGCTGCCGGCCGTTCCTGAGTGCCTGAAAGAGACGACCAGATCGTGGGGCAGTCCCCTCTCCGCCAAAAACCCCGTCCAGGGGAGGTCAGCACTGGACTGGGTCAACATGGAAGAAAAGGGTTTATCCCACCTGCCTCTAGTTGAGACTCTGCTGGCATCCCACCTTCACCCCACCCAGAAGTCCACCATGACTTCAGCAAGCCCCTCCCTGCCCTCCAAAGCCAAATGTTTTCTCAGCAGTGACTGAAAAAGGCTACAAGGTGGTGTCCATGTCAGTCAAGGCACTGAACGCGTCCTCGATGCTACTGGCCTACCAGGCTGAATTGCAGGACGATATGATGACTGCACCCACCCCAGCCGTGTGGTACGAAGTGTGTGTGGTGAAGGACCTCTGCCTGCGTCTTCACAGGTGCGCTGTCCAAGCCTCCAGAACAGCCATGGCTTTTTTGGTCACCCAGGAGAGGGCTAGATGGCTCAACTTATCCAGTCTCTCTCAAAAGGAGAAGACTCAGCTCCTTGATGTCCCCGTGAACCCGAAAGGGTGCATGGGCTAAGAAACCCTTTGCTGCCGGTGTGATGTAGGGGGTCCAAGCCACCCCTCCTGTCACCTCCGGGGCTAGGAAGAGGGGACACATTACCTAAAGCGCTGTCACCAGGGGAGGAGAGCAGGCCCAGCCCATTATATGCTGCACAACCTAGCTCCTGCTAATGATGCCACCTATAGGTCCGTTAGCGGGTCGAGCTCAGCAGTGGTGTGCGTGTCTGGGTCAGATTGGGTAATAAAGACTAACCAAGGGGTACAGGCTCCAGTTTGCATTCACCCCACCCCGATTCAATGGGATATTGCATTCGCAGGCTCAGGAGCTATTCGAGTAGTACCGCCAGAACAGAGCATGAACGGTTTCTATTCATGGTATTTCCTACTCCCAAAGAAGGGCGGGGGTCTGCGGTCAATATTAGATCTGCGTGCTCTGAAAGAGTGTTTTGGTCGACTCTGGCGTTTTTCACAGGGGGACGATGCTAAAATTTTGAATGTGTCTCAGGTAGGGATGGGTACCGTTCACATTTGAACCGATACGGTACCGATACCCGGTACCCGTGAATCGGTACCGGTACCCAACTGTACCCGTTTTCGGTACATTTTTAAGATTCATTTGTAAACCAAAAAAAAACTTAAGACGAGCTGACAATGTTAACGACGTTAACGCTAATTAAAATGCTAAGCTAATGTCAGACAAGACCAGAGTAGACCCAAGCCCAGTTAACGTTACCTTCATCAACAAGCGTATTAATTACCTGGAGTCGACGAAGTTGATGCCTCACTTAAAGCGTCGTCGTCATCTTCTTCATCTAGCGTTAGGGCATCTTCTTCACCTGCGACGCTGGCTGCCGGGGACGAGCCACTGGCTAGGCGTGCTAACGTTAGCTACTGTGCCTACTGCGGGTCCGGGAGACTTATTAGCTTTGAGGCTATTGTACATGGTGCAGTCTTCAGCTTTGAGATAGATCTTGTGCGACAACAAGTGCTTCATCAGGTTAGATAGTCCCCCCAGGTTTCCGCAGAGAAAAATCCTAAATTCCGCGGACATTAAAAAACAACTTTATCTACAACTTTTTAAAATAACTTCACCAGTTATTAACCCTCTGGGGTCAACGGTGTCGCCGGCGACATGGAAGTAACGTGACTCTACTTTACTTTACTCTTTGTAGAATATCTCCGGAAGTGTCTATTCGGTTAGCGCTGCACCGTTTCAACGCGGGCTCCGGGCGATCGTAACTCTTTCAGAAGCTTTGTTATCCAGCCTAGAACAGCAGGGTCTTTTTAGGGACTTTGCGAAATAAATCCATAACGATAAATCCAACACTGAATTTTTTTTTGTGTGAATTTTCTTCTGTGATTATTTATCAATTTTTCTGTGTTGTAAAGTCATTGTTGTTAGCGGATGTGATGTGGGCCTCGCTCAGCCAATAGCTGGGCGGTCTGAGCCCCGGGGAGTCTGGGAAATGTAGTTTGTACATCTAGTTACACTCACTGTGGAGCGCACGGAGAGAGACGCTTTTTTGAGTTGTTGTTTTCTTTTTCACATGGAGGGTTATTTCTGCTTTTCCAAAATGGCATCACGGCAAAGAAAATATCTAAAATAAAATATGTATATAAAATATACAGTGAACCCTCG
>OMKN01017179.1:0-15555 GCA_900302345.1 Melanonus zugmayeri
CTGATGAGCGTCTGACAAACACTCAATGCTCGTTTCTGATGACCATTCATTTGTCATAGGGCCCGTTTCCATCCCAGGGTCATGATAACGGAAAGAGTTCCCTTATCTCTGACGAAGGAATGCTCTGGGGACTAAGGGTTATAAGCTGGGGCATTGGTGTTTTGAATTCAGACTTCTCTCAGCAACTCTCAGCGGAGGTGTTTTGCTCTTAGAACTCTCGACAGAGCTCTGGTCTATTGTATGTGTTTCAATAAATGCTACGAAAATATATTCCTATTGCATTGGATGACTTTATTCTAAACAGCAGGTCGTTTTGCTCAAACTTATTCAAAGGTCAACGTGTGTATGCGGAAATTCCCACCACACCATGGATGGAGCCTCCTACAGTTACTCTGTAGGAGGCTCCACAGGCAAACCAGTAGATCTACTGGTTTGCCTGTGGAGCCTCCTGCAGAGTAACTGCGGACATCTTTGGCATGCCACTAGCCACAGTTGGCAGGACCGTCCACAACGTGGAGGAAATGATGACCATCCTCCACAGAGTTATTCATTTTCCAAAACCAGAGGAGATGGAGGAGGTGGGGGCCGGCTTTCGTCGCCTTGCTGGCCATGAGGCGTTCCGCTGCGCTGGTGGTGCCATCGATGGGTGCCACATCAAGATTCTTCCTCCTGCAGAGCCACAGAAGAAATGCTACATCAACAGGAAGCTTTTCCCCTCTGTGCTACTGCAGGGGATCTGTGATAGCAAGGGTGCATTTCTGGACGTGTACATTGGGAATCCAGGTTCTGTACATGATGCGCTTGTGCTACGCAGATCGCCCATGTACCAGCAGGCCCTGTATCCACCACCTGGGTACTTCCTATTAGGAGATGGAGGATACCCGTGCCTGCAGTGTCCTGTTGCCATCATGATGCCATACCGCTAGCCTGTAGCAACTAAGAACACTCCGTCTCGTCTCATCTCTCACACACACACACAGCCAATTGTTACTTTGATGACTTTGAAATACACCATACATTTTCTATGTGATTTTTGATTAACAGGCCAAGTTGAAGCCTGTTACAACAGGCACCATGCAAGCGCAAGAAACATCATTGAGCGCACCTTTGGGATCCTGAAAACACGCTGGCACTCCATCTTTTTGAGGGCCCTGGAGATCCGGCTACCAGCTTGCTCACCGACCGGCACCTCGTCGCCATGCACAGTACATTCATACGAAATTAAGTCATTTTCATTAATTTTCTTACAATGTTTGCCTGTATTATTATTGTAACTCTTCCCACTGTTTGCTTGTATGAAGCAAACATGGGAAGAGGGGGGTGTCAATTAGGGGAGTGTCATAAATATTCTTTTAGGACAGTTCCTTTTGAGTTGACATTTCCTGAATTGAACACCTCACCCCATCAAACCATAATTATTTATGTCCTGTTGTATTGCATGGTGTGTTAATGTGTTGTCTTGTTGTGTTGGTCTTGCGTTGCTGCAACCATGACTGGATGCCTGGCCTCACCCTCATCACCGGTGGTGGGACGACTACCAGCCTGCCCACCAACAATATCATGATATCATTAAATAATTAATTTCTTTTTTTTAATTTATTGTTTGCTTGTAATACTACTATGTATGTCAATTATTGTCACTCCTACCCATCCCTGGAAGGCAGGATCCCCTGCATTCCGTCTCAAGATTTCTTCCTAAAAATGCCGATAACAATGGAGGTTTTTTCTTGCCCTTTGGGGGTCTAGGGTTAGGGGGTGTCATAAACAATTTGGCTTATTATTATTATTATATTATTATTATTGTTATTAGATAGATTATTGCTATACAAATAAGTTCAATGTAAAATAAATGACTTGTTTTCTGTGTTCACCTGTTTGGATGTCATATATATATATATATATATATATATATATTAGTGCTGTCAGTTAAACGCGTTATTAACGGCGGTAACGTCGTCAATATTTTTATCGCGAGATTAACGTCAGGGTGTCCCACACATTGACGAGACTATGGCGCAGCGCAGCCATAGTCGTACGTAACCATCATAATGGTTACGTATAGGATAGCGTTAGCTAAGCGGCTAGCTCCATGCTAACGCCCCCTCATTGTCGCTCTGATCATTGCCTCATTCCATTCTGCATTTCTATTGGTTGGTTAGTTGACGTAGGTCGTAGCAGCGTTCACATTGCGAGACGCTCATGGGCGATCATCGAAAATTTCTGACACTGTCAGATATTTATCGCAGGCGATCTTTGGTCGCAAGACCGTGACATGAGTGATCTTTGAGGCCATGTTTCTGCTTTAAAGTCAACCACATAGTTCTGTATCCAAACAGCTGTCCGGGTCCAGCTCTGATAAGACTTCTGATGTCACTTGGTGAAGAGTAGCCCCGTCTCCTCAGTCCTAATTGTCTCAAGCGTGATTTCAGGGTTGACTGGGACATTTTAATGTCAAGAAGTGTGGAAAGCATATCCAGAATGACATCATATGAATGTCCTTTCTTAAAATATTCCCGTATGAGTTCAATCTCCTCTTTCATACTTGCAAACTCAAAATTCGTGCAAGGACTGCTGAGCGTAGTAATAACAGAAACAGGAAATGACGTTGAGCAGCTTGGGTTCTGTCCAATCACAAACAAGAAGTGTTGTCCTACCTTTTCCGTAATCTGAAATGTCATAGAGTTTTGTGAAATGTTGTAGTGTTTTGTGAAATGTGTTTTGTGAAATATCATGTTACTGAAATTTAGTGTTTTGTGAAATGTCGTAGTGTTTTGTGAAATGCTGTAGTGTTTTGACCCTCAGGGCCACCGTAGCAAATAGCAGGCTATGGCTTCAACCAATACTTGACAACAAACGGGACAACAAACGGGCATTTGGTTAACACTTCGCATACTAATGGGAGAAAAAGAAAACCGCAGTAAATGACCATTTGTCAATTAACATATTCCACCATTGTGCACTGGCAAGAAAAATGGGCGGTGCGAGAAGGCGCGAGCCCCAAGTGAAGCGCGAGCCGCTGTGTTCACGTGTGCGTGTTTTCCAGCGTCCTCGCGCAGCGGTGCAGGTCTGTACGGTGTCCGCCTGCGGCCACACGGTCTGAAGGCATCGTAGAAGGAAAGCGGAGCCAGTTAAGTCACATCGTTTAAATTGTGGATCGCAAGAAATCATTAGGCGCCATGAGTAAAGTGCAAGGTGGAATGAAATGCGTGAAATATCTCTTATTCATATTCAACTTCATATTCTGGGTAAGTCGCTCCAGAAACCTGTAATAATTATCTTGCGTGGAAACAATGTTGCATTCATACACTGAAACGTCTCATTGTTCCTCAATGATAACCCTTGTTCGCACAAAGAAACAGTTCTGCCAGTTTTTTGAATAGAGCAAGTATCTATCTTTTGCCGTGCACATTTATTTCTTTATTTATAAATAATACATATATTCATTCATTTGTTTTGTTTGGTTATTTATTTAGTTATACACCTGTCTCTTGTCTGCTTTAAATGAAGATGTCAACTTACAATTTACTGTGTCGACTCCGTTTGTCCTTTTGAACTGTCTTACGATCTAGTACAGTGGTTAATGCACCTTGCTTGCATGGTTGTGTAACGACACAGGCATGACACGGATCTGCGGGTTGTCTTCACATTTGCAACATAATAATAATGATAATAATAATAATAATAACGATACGCTCACATCTCGGTGCTTGCTGCTGCAGGAAAAGTCAACACAAGGCTGCTGGGAGGGAATGTGTTTGAGGTGTCCACTGCCTGAGTTAATGTTTCGTTTCGTTTGGGGCCACAGTTTAATTTGTCATACAACACAACACAGGCTGTGCTTGGCTACTTTATGTAACCTGATGCACGACGTCGTTTGACACTGGCAAAGGTCATGAAGAATGACTGAATTTGATCTGGGACGTTTACCATTGTACACTGAAACAACAGCACAAAAAACTAACTTTATTAGACACTTTGATGATATTGGCGTGTCTTGGAATATGTTATATAGCCTACAATATATATTCATTGTTTTAAAAGTAAGGTGATCCATTGACTATTGGTAAATAAAAGTCAACATAGGCCCTTTACCATTGTAGGTTATAACTAATGAATGTTTTCATTGTTGATTAATATATTGAGTGATGTATGTTTAATCATCTATAAAATGTAAAAAATGACAGGGCCATCGCAAGTTAACAGAGTCAAAATGCTTTCTCTGACAAGCAGCCAAGAAAAGCCACAGTATTCTTATAAATGATCTGAAACTGCAAGTGGTTCACTGTTTGACTTGATAAATAACATATTATAATCAATAAACTAATCTGTTGATCGACCAATCGTTTATTTGTTTCAGCAATATACTTTCATTTTTACAACTAACTGATGAAGTAGCATGACTCAGTCCATCTGTAGATGTAGATGTGTGCCCCTGCTCTAAAACCATCGATTGTATTACTTTCCCCCCCTCGTAGAAGCGTTGCGTTGTTAACCAAGCCACAAGGGGCTTGGTACAGCAGCCTACACATTTTGGGTAGGCACTGCCAAACAAATGGCAGGCGTTGCCAGAACACGCCAGCGAGCGTTACATCAGCCGGGCCCCGTGAGGCCGCCTGGCACGGCCTGTGGCTGGGAGGGCTCTGGGGGCCATGGTGCTATAGCGACCAGTGATGTTTTGGATCTGGATGTGCTAATGCCACTTGCTCTTTTGGTTATTGGTTGTGTGTAATAAATATTAGGAGCTGAATATTAATTGCAGTATATTCTTATTCAGTACTCAAAACACCAAGTCCTCCATTTGGCTCTTCACCAAGGCTCTTATTGATTTGATGTCAACCTTCACAGTAGAATCAAAAACAAACATGTGACTCGTCTGTTAAGTCTGTGTGAAACAGGTGCAGGACAATATGGATGTACATAATCATTCATTATTTTGTTGTCTGTTTGTCAAAATAACACATTTTCAAAGTAATAAAAAAAAACGGTTCAACCCACTGTCCACTAGATTGTTGTAAGATGATAAAATAATAATTATATTGTCTCAGTTCAGTTGATGGATATTACCATGAATTGCTATGCATTGCTTTAACAGTACTGCAATTCATGAAAAGTTATTTCTGTTTTATGACAAATCATGTTTTTGTATTGTCAAGCAAACATCTGGTCGATAGTTCTATTTGGCCGTGGATTTGTAGTGCATTGATTCTGAACTGTTAAAAGGCAGAGATGTGTCATTATTATTGAAAAATAATGTACACCCTTGGAATGTTACCAACCAATCAGAATGAAGTATTCAACAATGCTATGGTATAAACCTGTATAGTTGCCGTCTGATGCGGTTCATATTGAATCCATGTTGTGTCTGCTGTCCCCAGCTGTCGGGCTCCATGGTCCTGGCCGTGGGGGTATGGCTGAGGTGCGACCCGGACACTGACCAGCTCCTAGCCGGAGATGGAGCCCCAGACAGCTTCTTCATAGGTACCACCACCTCCACCACCACCACCACCACCCCAACACATTCACACTCCACATTCACATTGGCCCAAAAAATGGACATGGAATGGTTGTTGGTCGATGCCTGCACCGGCCAACAGTTTCACCTTGGTATAAAATGTCTCCTGTGTATTGTATATTATTTATATCATACTTGTGTATTATGTGTATGACTGTCACTGTATTCAACCTAGCCATGCGGGCTCAGTCAGAACACAGTAGGTCACAGGAAGGGTACTTCTATGACCTAGAGTAGAGTGCATCAGCACTTTCAACTGTATTTTCTGTTGGAGAAGTTTTGTAATATTTGATCGTTGTTCAGAGTAGTATGATAAGAATACAGAGAAGAATAATCCTCTCCTAGTCAGAAAATGGAGACCTGTTATTAAACCTAAAGCTTGAATCACATTATCCTATACATAAAGACGTGTTTCCTCAATGCTACTCATCGCTGCTGGACTGAACAAACACACACTATTTAATTTAGTGTAATGTTCTTCATTCAACAGGAACTGGGAACCATGAATTCAATTACATGTCATAAGCAACTGTTATCTTAAGTCATTGGTTATTCCACAGTTTCAACAATGCTAATAAATCAATACAATACAATCAAATGTACTGGACGAGAAATGCAGTCCTAATTAATTCTACATTGGGCACAATGTACACTACAGACCAGCGCCCTCACACAAGTTATTTTTGAAATCTCAAAAGATGTTGTATTCCAAGCGACTGTTAAGCATTCCGTTGTGTTACCACGCCACACACACAATAGGCTCTGTTGTCCTTGGAGGTCCGTAGGACGACAAGACTAGAATGAAGCCTATTCTTGTTGTGTGTCCCTTTTGCAGCGTGACCTAAAATGGTGACTTCATTTGATCAGCTTCCTCATCGTTCTTTCACAGATCGCACAGACCCCCCTCCCATTGCCCTGGGGCTGTAGTAGTAGTAGTAGGCGTAGGAGCGTGTATAGTTGTGACTGGCAATAGACCTCCATCCTACACTCTTCCCTAGACATGGAGGCCACTGTAGTGTGGGTCATGTGTTGTGCCATGTATGGCTCTCACACAATGACTTTTGTTCTCCTTGTGTTCTTTTTTCAATATTTTGAAATGTATATCAGAATTATTTTATTTTAGAGATATGGATTAATTTAGAGTCAGTTTCCTAGGAACGCTGTGTTAAAGCAACAGTAGAAGAGTTTTGTGGTGTGTTTGCTGTCAATGTTTGCAGTAGTTCATGCAAATCGGCTGCAATGTACCTTATCTTCCTATTTTTAAGTATAGATGCATCGTTGACTCACAATGTCAGTCTGCTCTTAAGGCAAAGGTCCATCCTGTTCCTAGGGAGGTGTACCTCATGAAACTGACCAATGAGTGTATATAATGAGAGTTGATACTTCCATATACCTATTTGACTAGATTCAACGTTGATGTTATGTTTATACAATGACCACACTTCATTTGGTAAACCTTTTTACTTAACGTTCAAGTCACGACAAGCCACGACACCCCTTTACGTTGCCATATCTCCCCCTTCAGGTAGACCTACGTGCAACTCAACTTAAAGGCACAGTAACCTATAACTGCTAGTGCTTAACTAGACAAGACAGAACTAGGCATAACACATAACATAACCAGACATAACATTTTCTCCCCACACCCCCCTTAGAAATAGTAACATGAGTTTGATTGAGTGCAGTGCTGAAGGTTTTCCCTTCATCCAGACAGGCTCAAATTCCATTCTTGAGAGTTTTATTAAGTCTTTCCACCGCCCCCATTACTCTCTGGGTGGTACACCACTGTTCTGATGTGCTTGATGGACCACAGTAACAGGAACTCTGCCAATACGAATTGGGGCCCATTGTCCGGCCTGTCATCCACCTTGGCAGGCCAGCCATCCTGGATGAAGGCACGGAGGGTTGTGAGTGTCTCATCCTCAGCTGAGGCCTGCTGCAGCTCAGCCAGAGTGACTACTGCACTGAGGGGCTCGTGCAGTGTGTGAACCCAGTCTTCATCGTCCTCTGGGTCTGGTGTTGCCCCACCTGTCTCTTTTGTCATGGAGACGGCCCTTGACCGGAGGTCGGCCACTGTATTATTACGCCCAGGCATAAACTCGAGTCTGAAGTTGTACTGATTCAGCCTATCAGCTCACCTTAGTAGTCTCATGGGCCTGTGCCCCGAGCCTCGGGTCGCCAGCAGTGCCGTCAGTGCCTGATGATCCGTGCGGATAGTGAAGGCCCTGCCGTACAGGTATACATGCCAGCGTTCACGTGCCCACAGACAGGCAAGGGCCTCCCTCTCCCCCACCGAGTACTTTTGCTCGGCCAGAGTGAGTGCCCGTGAGGCAAAAGCCACCAGATGCTCCACCCCCTCATGGAGCTGGATGAGCACAGAGCCAAGTGCCACCCTGGAAGCATCACAGGTGACCATGGTAGGCGTAGTCAGGCTGAAATGGGCCAATGTGGGTGGGGATGTGAGCTGCTGCTCAGCACTGAGCTGCTGCTCAGCTGAGCGAGCGCCATGCAGTGTGGCGGAAGGTGCATGTACCACCACATCGTCCAGGTAGATACTGACCCCCGGATTGCCAGCTAGGATGAGTGACATTATTTTCTGAAAACAGCTTGGGGCCGATGACAGGCCAAAAGCCATGTGCTTATATCTGAAAACCTCCACATGCGTGACAAAAGTCGTAAGGTCCATGCTGGCCGGAGCCAGAGTAACCTGCATGTAGCCGTGGCGTAAATCCATCTTGCTGAACACAGTAGAGCCATGGAAAGCTAGTGAGCTCCTCAGATGTGGGGAGGGGGTACTTATCAGGGATGATGGCTTTGTTGACGTCCGTCAGATCAACGCAGAGCCGTTTCTTGGCTATCACCAGGTTGGACACCCAGGGTGAGGCGTTGACTGGACTCAATGACGTCCTTCTTCACTAGGCGATGAAGCTCCTCTTCCACCACGTCACGGAGGGCCAGGGAGATGTGCCGTAGCAGCTGGATAATGGGGTGGACTGACGGGTGCACAGTAGGCTGGTGCACAAATCCAGACATACAGCCCAGCCCTTCAAACAGTTTCGGGTAGCGGTCAGGCCAGGACGTGGCAGGCCTGCAGCGTCCAGTCCAGGGCATGGAACAAGTCTAGACCCATAATGTTAGTCCCATTCTGGGTAACGTAGAACTCGGTGTCAGGGACCCATCTGTGTTTATACTCCACAGAAAGTCAAGGCTACTCCCAAAGTGGAGATAAGGGCATGGCCGTAACCCGACAGGGAGTTAGCTGCCACTGCCAGTGGCACATGACTGAAGAACCGGTCGTATGTTGACTTATTCAGGAGCGACACTTTTGCCCCTGTGTCAACCAGGAGCGGTATGGAGGCTCCGCCCACAAGGCATGTGCAATGACTGAATGAGGCCTGCTGGCTCTGTACTGTATTGATAGGAACAGCAGCAGAGTGCACAGGAAGTGAGCGACACCAGCGTGCAAAATGGTTCAACTTATTACAGTTACGGCAGCCGTTACCCAGGGCATTGCATGATTGGTCCCTGGTTACATGCCTAGAGGAGCCACAGTTATCACAACGCTTGGGCCCACTCTCCCTAGACACCCTGTCTGCCACTCTTTGCACCTCAAAGCTGTCACTGTCCATGTCAGCAGCCCCTGCCGTCTCCTGGGCCACGTTCTGAACTCCCGGTGAGTATGACGTCACAGGCTCCTGAACCGCACGGGAGAACTTGCGCGCCTCCATTAGCACCGTTTCCAACTGTTTCCCAATCACTACAGCATCAGCTAATGTAATGGAGTCCGGTTCTAGTAACAGCCTCTCCCTCAACTGGGTACAGGACGTTCTCTCTATCAGCTGATCAACTATAAGTCTGTCTTCCAAACCCCCAAAGTCACAATGCTTAGCCAGCTCACGTAAAGCAGATACAAACTGGGCAATCGTCTCACCAGGCTTCTGGGCTCTCAGACAAAACTCAAAACGGTGCATCCGCCGGCTCCTGCCGGAGCGCAAATGAGACTAGGGCGGCAGTAGCCATAGTATACATGTCGTCCAACACTGTGAGTGTAGCAAAAATCTGTTGTCCCTGCTGTGCGAGACAGCAGTGTGCACTTTCTAGTGTCTGCTAAATCCGAATGTCCCAAAGCCGATAAATACTGTAGTCCTCAAACGACTTTAGCAAGGTGGCGGCGGCGGTAAAACGAAGTCAGCCATCCTCATTTGACAATTATTATGTTTAGACAATGACCACACCAGGAGCTTCGTTTGGTAAAACGTTTTACCACGTTTTACCAAACGTAAAACATTCAAGTCATGACAAGCCACGACCCCCCTTTACGTTGCCGTATCTCCCCCTTCAGGTAGACCTACGTGCAACTCAACTTAAAGGCACAGTAACCTATAACTGCTAGTGCTTAACTAGACAAGACAGAACTAGGCATAACACATAACATAACCAGACATAATAGTTATCACACAGAATACATGTACATGCACGTTCAGATCTAACGATAATCATGGGAGGTTTTACACAATATCGATAAATATCACAATATTCTTATGAATTAAAAATACCATTCAGTCATGAGGGTCATTACATTACAAGTATATGGACATTGAAAGCATGGACTATAGCTTTCCTTTCTTTCTTTCTGTCTTTCATATTTTGATAATTTTAAGGGCATATTTTCTCATCCTAATTCATTAATTAATAATTTTGACTATAAAACAGGGTATCTATAGTATTTCCTGACGATACAATGTAATTCAAAGACAATCAACTATAATATTGAATTATTGCCCAGCCCTAGAGATAAGTAAATGAAATAAGTATAACCCAGTAAAAAGTATAACCCACTATATAATAATATAACTCATAGTGTATATGTACAGTATATAAACTCTAGCAGGGAGGCCAAGGTGTGTATCCCAGCAGGCCAAGGTGCAGACCATCCCTGCGGGTCGTTCCATTTTCCATTCTGTCACCTTTGTGCCCGTGTGATGCTGGCTGTAAACTGAGCTCCTCCGTCAAAACAGTGTGTGTGTGTGTGTGTGTGTGTGTGTCCTACACATCCAAGTGATGGGCTTAACCAACATTGATGCAGGGAATAATGATAAATGGCACTTGGCTATTGCCAAGTGCTTATTGACAATTTCAAGAAGATGGAGTACTCCAGAAGGAGCGTGCATCTTCCAAAGCCACAATTGAATTGGAAAACAGATATGTAAAGGAAATAGATATGTAAACGCATATCTTTCAGAGATGGTTTCAGAACCTAATATTTATTTATTATTTATTTATTTTTGATCACACAAATTTCAGTTCTCCGTTTTGCATTGACGAATATGAAGGGCATTGTTCTCCTTTCCCTCAATGCTGTGGTGGACGTAGCAGGAAAACAAGCGGTTGCCCAGTGTGGATTAATTACATTCCCACTGCAGTTCCTGCCCATGTCGGTGATTAGGCCCCAAACACGCTCTCCTGGGAGCGGCCACGGTGTACAGTTACAGCGTGAGCACTCTGGTAGTTAGGGCTGGGAGCAAAGTGGTGCGGGGGGGCTGTTTAGCAAATAAGCCTTATCAGGACTAGCATCAGGCCTGTGCCGCGGGTCTGGCTGACACCGCGAATAAGTACAAGCTAGTCATGTGTAGCTTGCTACTACTACTGTGGAAATTCATTATTTTATTTATCAATACCGGTTTGGTTTTTAATGAAAGATTATGTATATTGCTTTAGTGGTATTTGTATTGAAATCCTTTCTGTAGAGTAGGGCCTACTACCTGCCCTCACGTGAGTCATTTTTAAAACAAAGTGTTCTATACTTATTTCTCTGTTGATGAAACTAACCAGAGTTTGTGTAGTGTAATCCAAAGTAAAAAATATATAATTATTTCTAGGAATTGTGCGTTGCCACCCCCTTCAGGGTTTGTTCTAAATTACACCATGTTAATACTGCTGCTGTGCTAGAAATTGAGTATTCAGTTATATTCCCACATAGGTGTGTGTGTGTTACACATGTAATGCAATCTTATCTATTCTTAATCACTATTGCATTTTTCATGTTTGAAATGCATCACACATGACTCCATTTGTCAAACATGTAACAATCTTGTGATCTTCAGAAGAGCCCTATGGCTTCATCTCTGTGCTCCTGTCTCCACAGCCGTGTACATCCTCATTGGTGCAGGTGGGCTGATGATGGTGGTGGGCTTCTTTGGCTGTTTCGGTGCCGTGCGCGAATCTCAGTGTCTCCTGGCGTCGGTAGGTCCATATGTGTGTCAAAGCCACTGTCGTATGGTTCTCACTGGACTCGTGTATAAGAATCTTTAAGCCTCGGTTAAGAGACAGTGAATGACTAAAAGATAGATAAGCCACCGTTGAATGCCTTTTAAACTTTTTTATTTTTTTATTCCACAGTTTTTTGCTTGTCTTTTGATAATCTTCGGGGCAGAGGTTGCGGCTGGGGTGTTTGGTTTCGTAAACAAGGAACAGGTAGGCCATAACAAAAAATACCCATTATATTAAATATTCATATAATATCACAGCATGTCCTATGAATAGCTCATTTACTGCTGTGTATTCCCTTCTGTATTAGATTGTGGAGGAAGTTAAAAAGTTCTACAGTAGTTCTATTGCTGACAACTCCAACCCCAACTACAACGGCACTACAATAGCATCTATGTACCACACTGTTGTAAGTAGAATATTGTGAATCATCTTTTAACTATTTAATTCACTGTGTTTGTGCCACAAAGAGGATCTTATTTGCTTTAATTTGTACTGTAGCTGCACTGCTGTGGTGAGTCCACCCCAGACCCAGCTCTGTGCCCCGAAACTGAAGAGGACACCAAGGTATGTTTTATTTCTGCCACATGGTGGTAGTAGAACTCAATTTCGAAAAACCATTAAACAAAGCATAGCTAGTGCCAATCAATGTCAATGACAGTCTTTAAAACTAGCCTCACTACATAATGTATAATAGGGTAAATGCAAGCTTTTGTTATTTGCATTATGAAATACACTTTTTTCAACTGTGAAATGTGGGTTTGTTTAACAGAAGTGGCAGAGGTTCTCAACAAATGACATCCAGCTGTAACATTTCTGGATGTAATTAACTGTTTTGTGTTCTTACAGGACTGTTTGACTGCAATAACAGACTTCTTCAATGAAAAGCTCTATATAATTGGCTACATTGGGATTGGTGTTGCAGGAGTAATGGTGAGAATTGAATAGGCCTACATCTAATCTTCCACATGAACACAGATGAATTTAGACTTGCCTGTGCTTCACTGCTTGCTCTGAATTGCAGATTTTTTTCCCCGCAGATTACTCATTCACATGTATACACTGCTGAATAATGTTTGGAATCTTCTAGATAAGAAAATGTCAATGTAACTTACAATGTAAACATATCCAATCCCTCTCGTTTGTTCCAGGTCCTTGGCATGATCTTCAGTATGGTTCTCTGCTGTGCGATCAGGAACAGCCGGGAGATTATCTAGATCACCCTTCTACACACACACACTCACACTCCTACCAGCCATTCCACCATACAAACTCAATCTAAGCTAATATGTAACCTGTCCACGGAGATTGGAGACAGTTTCCAAATCCTCCAAGCTTTGAAGGAATGAACTCAATACAATTTGATGGACCTTCCTTGTTTGCAAAAAAACCCCAACTCTTTTTAATTAGCACTGAAATGAACAAGAAAAAATTCACGCACCTTGTCATGATATACAGTAATCGGCTATTCTGTTAGTATAAAGCTGTTTCAACAGAAATGCAATGACAGGAGTATTTCTGTAAATAGAGAACACCATGTTTGTTTTTAGGGCACTCCTGTAAATGAAAATTATTTGTCGTTTTATCAATTTTAAGTAACTTATAAAATGTAATATGGAGTTAGATGTGTGCTTAAATGTTTTGAGGACTACCTTTGTGTCATAGGATTCATGATGTACCTAGAGCCACACTAACTTCTCAACCGCAACCCTATTTATTCCAATTTAAGCATGCAAACTAGATGCGCTTGCTTGTCTAGTCTTAGTATTTAGTATTTTCCTTAACAGTACAATGTGAGTGAACTTGTTATCAACCCAAAGGATTATGAACTGTCTGATCTTGTTCATGGTACACAGTAATAATCTCCTTTAACAATGTCCTTCACATGCTCCTTAATGGAATATGTGTACTTTCACATTGAGCTTGTTTGTATCGTGTGTAAATTATTTTCGGTGTACATTTTGTTAGTGTGCATGGTGATATAATGCACAAGCATTCTTAACTAAACTTTAAAAATGGGTGCTTTTGACAATTGGGTGTCTTATCTTATGTTTGATTTGAACATGTATGTAGATATTGAGTGTAGTGGAGTGGAGCCACCTGCCCCAGCCACCTGTCCAACTGATAGTTTCAGAATCCCATTCATGTAGGCAGAGCCTGAGCTTTTATTCACTATATATTATATATGTAATACTGCTTGCTCTGAATTGCAGAATTGTACACATGTATACACGTGATATTTAATATATATACACACACACACACATACTACTGATGGATCATAATGCAGATTTTTTGAAATATTGAAAAAGAAATGGACCATTTTGCTAAGGCATAAACCAACATGTATTAACATTTGAGGCCCAGGCTACAGGATCTGTTTTCAGTCATCTGCTACCTACCATTTTGAGTTTACTTGGAGAAACACACATCATAATGTGCGTAACGTAAAGTATTGACACACAAGGACTGTACAGGTAACACCACAGGGACAGACTAGACACTTATCAGCATGGTCCAATGTCAGCTACTTTTAACATCTGACTTTCTGTAAAATGTATCAAAAATATATATAAAAACAAATAGTATGCATGTGTCAGTTGGGCCAAAAAGTAAAACAGTTTCCCTTTAAAAAAAAAAAAAAAAAAAAGAATGACAGCCCTTGTGCTGTCATTCTTCAATCAAGAATTTCAGTCATGAATATGTAAAAATGACAACACAGTACTGCTGTCTATAATATTTTTACATAGAAAAGATGTGTTGTTCCCTTTGTCCAAGTTTGCATATTTCCCTCACAGAGGGAATCCCACACGTACCCAAAAGGCATAAAACACTGCCGTGTCGTACAAGACTGGAACAAACTCAATGATACTGCCATTGGTCACTGAATATGAATCAGGGAAACGTGAAGTGCATCAAAGCGCGAGACCCGGGGGGAAGTGCATAGTCAGCCTGCTGGGCGGGGGGTCATTTCAATGCAGACTTCTTCTTATGCGGACATGTGGCGGAGGGGCGAGTTCTCCAGGATATACTCTCCCACACCCACAAAGTACATGACCTGTGCGATACCAAAGAGAGGCGCGATGACCAGCGCCCTGCAGCCTGCACCCTTCAGGAAGGCAGACGGTCCTTCTTTCCGCATGATCTTACTGGAAACAGGTGGACAGGAGGAGACAAAAACAATGGATGAGAGTTGAGAATTTAGGCAAGTAAGCCCCCAAAAGATACTACAGGAGAAGATGATTATTACTACTGTAGCCATCTTACCGTATACAATCTACCACGCCATTGTACGTCTCCTCATTGGTCGCTTTGCTCAATGACTGCAGTCTTGTCTTCACAACTGGGGAGAAAGAAAAAAAAAGAAAAATAAGACGCAGAACGAAAAAACGGATTCCACAGAAGCAGTTGCTGAAGTGGAGTCTGGCAACACAAACCAGTACGTATCCATCCATTTATATTGAGAGAAGTGAGAGCTCACCGTCGCAGGGGTTGACCGCCACGGCGGCTGTGGAGCCGGCCAGGCAGCCAGACAGGAAGGCCCAGTAGAAGGGAGCCGACTGCTCTGGACTGGGTTTACCCAGGCGATTCAAGTTGGCGAACAGCGGGAAGTACAGGACGGAGAAGGGAACATCTCTGAAAAAAAAAATACATCTATTTTAGGATAATAGCCACGGAGCAAAGGGTCATTAGGTCACCTCCATTGTCCGTTATTATTTAGTGTCTTCTGAATCCAGACTTTAGCAGGTTAGGTTTATGCTTATCCAAGGGGCCAC
>OMKN01017181.1:0-14667 GCA_900302345.1 Melanonus zugmayeri
CTAACGTGTGTTTCTGTCTCCTGGCCTCTTCTGCTCCTCGTACGTCGGTTTGTTTGCTTGCTTTTTTTCAGTCTGTGGCTCATCTGTTAATTCATTACTAGCAGTATATATATATATATATATATATATATATAAAAAAAAATTTAACCACCTCCTCCTAATTATTTCTCATTGGTTCGTAGTGGTTTTGTTATAAAACTTTTCCTGTGCTGCGTCCTCCAGGTGACGCCGAGGGACGCCCATGGTGGCGTCACCCTAAGCATGCGTTGATGGTGATGTTTTAGTGAAGCCTGGGTTACGTCGCATTTCAGCATAAAATAATGCGTTGCTCCCGCGGTGTCCTATCGGCGCGGAGGAGCCTGGAGAAAGCTCAACCGGTTCGCTGCAAAATGACGACGTGGGCCAAAGGATTGGAAGCGTTTTCTGAATTAGTTTTGCCTCATTGTCACTATATTAAATATTTCATGCGTCCGATTTGTTTTAGTAGCAGGTTTAGTGCATATTTAACGCTATTATAAAGTTACTTTTCCACCGGCTACGAGATGAGTTCACGTATCATGATGAGCCTCCTCCGTCTGCCGGTTCTCCTGTCTACCTGTGCAGGGAGGGCGGAGCCGAAGGGGTCGTCAGCTGCCGTGGTTCAACTGCTATGGTTCACCTGCTGTGGTTCAGGTCGGCCCGCGGGCTTCACCGGGTGAACCACGTCAGGTGAACCGCTCTCTGTCTTCCCACACAGGCTGGCTCTTGGTTTTGAGTTCCTTTTGGTTTGGTTTCGTGCCTTTTGGTTTTGTGCGTTAGCTTTTGTTGTGCCTTTTGGGTGTAGTCTTATGTTTAGCTCTACGTTGTGTTTACACCCTCCAACATCCCCACAGCACATGTTCCCCTCATCCCGACACTGCTCTCACCTCTGATTAAACAGACTGCATGTTAAATTATATTAACACCTAATAATACAGTAGACTAAAATACAGGAAGTGCAATAAAAGTGCAATCCAAATCAAGAAGATAAAAAGACATGCGTGTCTTGTCATGTTGTCATGCAAACAAAGCACAGGAGGACAAAACAGCAGCAGCGATACACGGACAGCATCCAAACACAGGGTATAAAACAAGACAGGGTACGAAACAGTGGGAGACAAACAGCAATAGGAAATCTACCACAGAAAACCAGGGGATGGTGAGTGGCGGCTCACAGTAGCTGAGGAGTGTCAGTTGTGAGCCGCGGTGAACAGGTGTGTTTTGAGCAGAGTTTTGAATGAATGCAGTGTGTGTGCATGTTTGATGTGAGATCAGAGCGGCGGGGGGGGGCGAGGGAGTGAAGGGCTTTGTATGTGAGCAGGAGGATCTTGAAGTCGATATTGCGGTGTTGGACTGGTAACCGGTGTGGTTGCATGAGAATGGGAGTGATGTGGTCGTTGTATTTGGTGCAGTGGTGAGGATTCGTGCTGCTGAGTTTTTGGATGATTTGTAGTTTGATATTATTCTCATCTTGTTTCTAATAAATATCTAACTTCATCCTTCATGTGTGGACATCATGTGTGGACCCCCATCTCTGTTGCGATCGCTGAGCCTGGTCGTCACAATATAATGGAGGTATGTGACCGGAAGTCTGGTCGCGTTGAATACATTAATTTGTATTTAATTATCAGTGAGATTTTCCTCTGGGTCTGTGGAATCATTTTGGTGGCAGCCCAATCATTTTCCATATAGAAATAATTATATTCCCCCAACATCAGAATAAAGGCTCTGCTTGATTTCACATCAGAACCCGCTTAAATATGTACTAAACCTGCTACTAAAACAAATTGGACACGTAATCCTTCATATAGTGATAATAAAGCGAAACTGATTCATAAAATGCTTCCAATTTTGAGAAACATTGTAATTTTGTATTTTAACAAACTGGTTGTGCTTTCTCCAGGCGCCTCCACAGCGCAAACCGTCATATAAACACGAACCACATTCAAGTATAATTGCGAGCCTAACCGTCAGTAGGTGAAGCCTACTGACGGGGGGGGGAATCTGTCCAAACGTCAATATAAGATGAGATGAGTCTGGGACAAGAACAGGGCGAATGGGGAACGGTGGTTTGCTGGCCCTTTCATTCTGGGTGATTGTCAGATGTGTAGCGTCCTGAGATTTTTTTTTAAATCTAAAGGAATTAACTGGGCTTTTTGAGCTGCAAACATATCTCGCTCCCGGCCAATCGGAGGAGGACACCTGTCCTATTTTTTATTGTTGTTGTTACCTAATAAGAAGACATGGTTCAGCGCCTTCAAACAAGACAGATACGTGAGAGCATCGCGTATGCGTGAGATTAGGCTTAGATTCCTCAAAGAAACCGTCAAATCAACATCCGCTTTAATGGCTCGGCGTTCCTTTGTCCTTCCTTCCCTCCCTCCCTCTCACCTCCTCCTCCTCCTCCTCCTCTCCCCTTGTGGAGGACAGGTCTCAAAAAGAAATGTCTGGGTAATGAGCGGGCCCCAGGGAGGAGGTGATATGCGCTGGCGTGTTTATGAATAAGGTTTAATGTACTAAATCATCTAACGAGATTTCGTAACCGATGGGCCGGCGACCTCAAACAGACAGGTGATCAATCCTGGCCGTCAGCCTATCAGAGGGGGTTCATGTAAGCTATTACGATTGGCTGACGGAACATCTCCTGTGGGTTTTTTTACTTTCTATATTTTTTGTTTGGTAAAGCGGGACTGGCACTACTGTAGGCGCCGTCGCCGTTCTCCAGGGTTTCATCGGCAGAACATCGCAGGGTTCTCACTAACTAGTTCCCTTCAAAACAAGAACCTTTTTTGTCAGGACGCTTTCAACGTTGATGGCGTTAATCCCATTATCATCAAGCATTGCATAGTTACGTTGTCCTATTCCCCCATGTCTGTCTTTCTCTCCGTCTCCGTTTCACAGCTTTTCATGCTCCCAACAATCAACTTCAATCAGGCCCACTTTCTAGTGCGGAGAATTGAACAAATTGTGCCCTTTTTTCACGAGTGTCCAATTATTACTCTTCATGCTCGCATTTAATTCTAAACTCCTTGATCTCCACTCCAGCGTTCGACCGCTCTTTCACTTTTGTTTGTCCAAAAACAGGACACGTCTATTTTTAAGCGCTCCGGCGTGGAGGGTGGTGGAGGATGCTCCTGCTACCTCGGTGTTCTCTCCCGATTAACACGCTTCATGGAAGGGGTCGGATAGTCCGATGGCTGCTTTGGTTGTGCAAATGTACACTGTCACTCTGTACTCACTGACCCGTACCTGCTCCTTAACAGACCCGACTCTGTATTCACTGTAAGTCGCTTTGGATCTGACCGCCTCCATAAAACCACTAAAGAGTAAAATTGAATTTAAATTACGTACGCTGTATTTACAGCTTGCGGTCCAGCGGGTGAAATGTCCAACATATGGTTCCTCCGTTTTCCTCGGAGGCGCAAACAGGCGCTGTGATGTCGCGGTCGCCCCCCCAGACGGACGCCGTCCTACGCCTCCCAGTGAAGAACATTATTCAGCAGCGCCGAGAGCGCCGGGCTCAACCTGTCATCTGCATGGATGCACAGATCGCACCTCAAATTCCGTGGCTTCGGGGAAATTTACATGAGACTTTGTCCAATTATTCTAGCCGGCAAAAAGAACAATGTGTTGGCGCACGCATGGCTGACCAAGGCGTTGTCAGATTCCTCCCCTCGCTTGTCTAGCGTTCTCTCTCTCCAGACCTCCCTCCCGTTCCCTCTCTCTCTCTCTGTCTCTGTCTCTCTCTCGTTCTCCTTGCCTCTTTCTCTCTAACCTTTTTGAGTTTACAAGGTTGCTCGATGTGGCCACTGACCATGCTGCCTCCATATGTAAAGCCACAGGAAGACTCCATTTTAAAAATCCTGAAATTGACCAATTTGTTAGCATTTGAGTTGATGCCATCTTTTGATCTAAAATCAAAATTTAATTTTCGAACAAAATAAGAAGTGATAGCATTTTGTGTGGTGTTTTGCCACTGTTTTGGGTAACTAGCTGGAACTAAGATAGTGGAAAGTCTGTGTATTATTTAAATAATGCGCCCTGGGTCTCGGATGGAGCTACAAACTCGTTATTCTTTGAGTTTGTTTCTTGTGTTCTTAGGAGATTAAACCACATTTTGGTTTAGAGGTTTCTGGATTCAAACATTGAAAACAACAGACTGGGTCTGATGCAGAGCCATAGTCGGCATCAGATGGACGCTGTCCAATCAATCCAACTTTATTTATACACACTTCTCATGCAGATTGCAATACAAAGTGTTTAACAAGGGAAACGACAATCGGTTTCAAAATCTGAAGTTAAAGGTTAACAAACATCAAAGTCAAGCGATGTTTGTTAAAGTGCGCTACGTACCTCTACTGGTGCCAGAGCCAATTATCTCAACAACAGCTACATTTCTACCCTCATCTCCTACCTAGAATCAGTCAGCCCGCGCCCCCTTAAAAAGTGTGACACCGGTGATGCATCGTTTCACAAACCCGTGGGCAGGCCAGGTTTACGGCCTCGCCCGTCACGCCTCGTCACGCCCCGTTTAAACCCAAGCACGTCGGGAGGACGCCCACAGTTTCCTCATCTGACTTATCAGCTACCTGGCATTAAGAATAACATGCATTAACATATCTACATGATTATCTCTTGCCTTATAAAACACAAACGCTGAAAACACACAACTCAGCCTTATATCAAGCTTTGGGTGAAATTCCACCCGGATAACGTTATTATCATTAAGCTATAATTAGGCTAAGCTATCTGATAGATCCAGGAAAATGACAAATGTACAATTTAGCGCATCCGTCATTTCTCCAACTGACCTAACTTGTCTTGGTTATGTGATGGTAGATGAGAGGCAAGCAGGGATAGTTAAAGAAGTTTTATGCAGAACCAACACAAGAAGCTCACAGCAGGGGTTATAAGTCCAACACAGTCCAAACCGCAACAGAGCAAAATCCCAAGTGTTGCAAGGATGACGCCAGGATAAACCCAGGAACAGGATGAGGAGAAAACAGAGGCTTGAAAACAACAGTATATCCTCCTAACGCTACGATCCGACAAAGGACAAAGGAAGTGAACTTGAATATAGAACAGAGTCTGATGAGGGAATGAGGTGCAGGTGGGAGATCAACGAGGAAACTCAGATGAGGGGAATGAAGTGATTGCAGAAAAGTCCGAGGGCATCTGGTGGACTGGTGGGGATTGACAACAACAACTCAACACACAGGGAAACACACACACACACTAACACAAACACAGAGGCCATGACATAACGTCTGTTGAATACACTGCTATGTGTACGGGAAAATGACCATAACCTGTTAATTCAACCTAAACTGGACTGAGATGTGCATGTGAGAGAGTGAGACATTCACTCCTCAGCTTCCTCTAGCCGTGTCTTCTCAACACGACATCTTGACTCCCGAGGGACGTCCCTTCATGAAGATGAGCTGGAATATAAAATGAAACTAGTCACTTTCTGACATATCACATCATAAAATGCAGACTTGAGTAACACTTCCAACATTACATTTCACCCAACATATCACATCATATTTCTCTGAATAGGTGCTATACAAAAGAGAACTGCAGTGTTAATGTAGGCTAATGTTAACCAGGGTGTACCAGCAAATTATTATATACATAGTAATAATAATAATAATAGAAATATATACATTAAACTGTGTGGGCCACCATATTGTCTTTATATTGTGTTTTATGATACTAAGATTGGTCCATTTAAGGTAACTGTTATAGTTGTCAAATTCCCCAGACACATCTTTAAAGCAATAGTTCGCCCATTTTGTATATTTGGCTTTCATGACCTAACAAGATGTTTCCAAGTTCTACAATATAACACTTGCAAATAAAAACGGAGCTATGAGCTAAATGCTGATTTCACCAGGGTCAGGCTTGTGTTTACTCCCTGGTAAAACAGTCTCCGCAAAGTGAAATCTTCTCCGTTAGAAGTGGATATTCAGCCAAATATACAAAGTGGGTTAAATATTTGCAGTGCTGCATCGTCACAGTTAACAGTAACTAGAACGAGCGACTGTGGTGGTGGGAAGCGTGTGATAAAGAAAAGGATCTGATGCGAGAAGTTCTGGCACACAGAGACTTTATTGTAAGATGTACCGAAGTCAAGTCTGGTCTGCAGAACAGTCTACCGTGAACCTCTTTTATAGAGGTGCTTCTGGTTGTTGATCTAGAGTTCCTAGCTGGTTAGTGTTTGGCTGGAACATGGTGATTTTCATCACTTGTGGCCTCAAGCACTTGAACATCCTGCTAACCTTTGTTCAGTATCTTGCCCCTAATTGGCCAGCCGAGCCGGCCGTCCAATCAGATAATTGGGATGTCGACCTGGCATCCTAGTTCTCCTCAATCTCAGTGAACGTTCAGTCACAACACTTTGCTTTACAACCACAGACCTTATGACTCCCAGCAATACTCCATGTAACTCATCATAGTAGCTGTTTTAATCATTTAACTGGGGTGACTGTTTACTTGGGATAACTTGTTCAGCATAGTTACACATGTATACAGTGGTTATATTTCCTTTATGGCATTCATTATTATACATTGTTACACATATATATGGTTACATATTGGTTATATATTGTATGTGGGGCCTTGAAATACCATATTACTTACTTGTGGGGTGCAGAACATCTTCCTCTCCATCATAATCCTTCCAGCTGCTGATGAACTTTCTCTCCTCTTAGACACGCAACTTGTGAACGTGTTAATTTGAATGTTTTTCACTGCAGAAGCATCACTACTCAGTTAACTGACGCGTCTGAGGTAACCACCCTGGTTCTGTAGTTTCAAAACGATATTCTGATCGTATTCATTTCACTAAATAGCCGAGTAATAATAGGCAGCATTTAAAGTAATGACATGCGGTGATTTGTACATTTCTCTTCCACTTGCTCCACAAAAAAATCGACTTGTTCTGTCAAGTGTTAACATCGAGCCCTGTGTAATATCCTAACTACAGTGACAACATCATCATTATTTGTACATTGTCTCCCTGTTTTGTGTTGTGAATCGGTATTATAGATTATTGTGATATTATCACACTGAATCAAAAATATAATTTAAAAAAATCACTCTTAGAGGTCATTCCTGCGTAGTTTTAACTCGCATGCTTTACAGAATGTGTCCAGAAATGCGAGATTTGTTTTTAAGAACGTCTCGGTATCGACGATAAGGAACAATTATCCCTAAAGAAAACGAGAGACCAGAAGAGGTCGAACAATCCCCTTTCTCTGGCCACCAAGGGTCCACGTGTCCAGTTACTTAGCAACTGTCGCTAAGGGGCCCCACTATTATAGTTATTTATTTATGTCAGGACAGGGAAAGAGGTGGTCAACTGTTCCCTAGACAGTGGGGAAGGGAGTTGGAGTTGTGGAGCGGGATTTGTGGAATATATTGTCCGGCATGTCATCACTAGAATCCATATGAGTCTAAGACCTCGTTCACACTGCAAGCAAAAGTGGCACAAATCCACAAATCACGTGGAATCTGATCTTTTCAATTCTGATTTGGGCCATATGTGGTCCTAAATCAGATACAGGTCTGATTTCTTGTAATGCGACATCAGTCTGAACAGTCATATCGGAAATCATGCAACTTTATGTCACTCTAGATCGACATTCATCACAGCTCTGCGCTGGTGGGAGTCACTCGGTGAGAGAGGCTGCGATGGAGGTTGTCAGTGGAGGGACAGTGATGAAATCTGTTTCAGTGAAGCCATTCACGTCACGGTCCCACCACTCCTGGCTCCGACTCCACACACACCTCCGTACAGAAGTGGCAGCCATTGTGCCACAAAAAGCCCTAATTAAGCCATAATCTTTCTCCTCATCTCCTCATTTCTCCTAAACCAAAAAATCGGATCTGAGCAATAAGAGGGGGTTGCTAGCGCACTCGCCTCCGCTCGCGATTGTAAAATGACAGACGGCCTTCAGAATTTTCCGTAATTCTTAAAAAAAATCTGTCAATGACGGGAAATATATATATATAATATATATATATATATATAAGTGGTGGGAACGGAGAACCATAGGCCATATGGGATCAAGGTGAGCAGAGCCTGTTCAAACAAAACCTGCTTTAGATGTGGTTTCTCGCGTCTCATAGTGTGATCCGTGTAGGCCTTCTGTACACTCTTGGTAAGACAATACGGTTGGAGTCGAACCGATTACACGTTATCCAATGTTATCGTCTGTATATGGTCCAGTAAAGACGAGGATAACGTTCAGTGGCTGGAATACGATTAGGCTGTTTCATGTTATACCGTTATATAGGTATTGTTTCATGTATTTAAAGGGATAGTCCACGCGCTATTAACCCATAGACCCATAGCTATGTCCTGTAAAGGTGTAAAAGGCAGCACTCAGAGGCTTAACTTACAGATGCTTTATATAGTCCTGTGCGGCTATTAAATGTCTATGGTAAACCAGTATAGATAAGTCCATTAAAGATGTAAAGTCAGCACTCAGACGCTTAATGAACAGATGGTTTATAACTTCCAGTGCGGCTATTAAAATCTAACTCTAATGGAAGGAGTCTCTGTATGTATGTATGTATGTATGTATGTATGGCTGTCCTTCGGTTTTCTCGACAACCGATCGACTTCACACTTGGCGTGAGTGTTGCCGAGGACCTAAGGAAGTGCCGCCTCGAGTGTGAAGTTGTGTGGGTGAGCAGTTCTCGAGAAAGCTGCAAGCAGCGATACCGGAGGCCAAGCAATCGGTCCGTTCCAACAGGCACGTTTTCAACAGGCGCTGCACTAGTATAGATAAGTATGGTAAAGGTGAAAGGGTGTTATTGTGAAAGCACTGTGTGGCTGTGTGGCGGACCTAGTGAATGTGTGTGTGTGTGTGTGTGTGTGTGTGTGTGTGAAAGCGCTGTGTGACTGCATGGCCCGGCCTAGTGAATGTGATGTGTGTGTATAACCATTGACTGACTAACCTATTTTTTATGAGCATAACATAATTAAAACCCACTCGTGCACTTAAAATGCATACGTAGACTATGACTCTACAAGCAGCAGTAAATGAGAGTTGTTAGAGAAAATTGCTAGAAGATACTAAAGGTATGAGCACACACTTTTAGCTAGAAAAAAACATTATAAACGACGGTATAGAAAGACCCCTGCAAAACGCCTGCAGACATCATGAACTAATTATATAGAGTCTATTAGTTTGCTAATAAACTAATAGAATGGGATGTTCCTATGCTCAGAGTGAGAGCAGAATACATGAGAAGGCACTGAAAGTAGACTTCAGATGAAAATTACAATTACAAATTAATCTAATTACTAATTTGTTAATAATCAGTCAAATAATGTTATGGCTAAATTAGTTTTTACATTTTTTTCTTCCCATGTTAACATCTGTTATTCATGGTGATGAACAAAAGAAGCTCACATTAAAATAAGAAGGATAATAACACAAGCAATGTTGATACATCCTATTAATAAGGTTAATACATTGATTTATAAATATATATATATATATATATATATTATATAATATATCAGCTATACAAAATAATAATGTTCCTGTAATTAAGTAAAGGGTGTTTTGCTACTAACAAAGTGTTTAAACCATTTAAAAGAGTTTAAGTAGACAAGAGGTGTTATGAAGCTTTAAGGAAGCTTGGGTCATTATTAGAAATAAATCTTGGAAATGGGAATTGAATCAATGTGGATAAAATAAGAAAATAAAAATACATAAAAGAAAAACCTACTAACCCTAAATGATCTATTCAAGTTCAACACCAATTAAAACGTTCTGCAGATCTGTTTCCGTATTTAATTGAGTACAACAAAAGTGTGACAACTCTAGGGTTTACTCTACACCAATGTGTGACAAGTATTTTGCTTTGGTCTTAATCACCAAGAAAGTTTCTATTAGGGGAGATTGGTTGGTACATTTAAAGCAGTGATCTACAAACAAAAATAAAGGGGAGCCAGTATTAGGCTAAGCCTACGCGATTATCTTACCAAACCCACCCAAGAGTACGAAGACCCCGAGTTATATAGACTAGAGATATTTAGAGCTAGAAGAAAACACCATATCCCACCCTCAGTGCCCTCAAGCTTTAAAGTCTGCATCCAAATAGAAAAAAGACGGTAGTGTGGATAAAGGGAATAGAATTTTAGGTTACCTAACAAAAATAGATGAAGCTAGGACAGACAGTAGAAGAGATTTACGCTATCCTAATTTAGAATACCGCTGAGAGGCATTGGAGAAGCAACCCCGAGAGAGCCAGGCAGATAGTGTGGACGGCCCCGCCCCACAGCCCAATAGCATTCACACACGCCCTAGACAGGACCGCCCCAAACCACACCTCCCACAATGACCACTCCCCTGGATATAGTAATGGCAGGCCAGACTGATGCTGGTAACAAAATGATAAGTGGCAGCAGCGCACCAAAGGCGCCCTCCAGTGGCCAAAAGCTGGATTGTTCAAAGAGAACGGAATGGCCGATTAACCTCTTCATCCCGAGAGGACCCGTATCCGGGCCACCCCCCTCCCAAGCGTAAAGATGTCGTGAGGCATTTAAACATAATGAAAGCTGAAAGTGGTGCAGCTGTGAAGAATCGAAGCTTAGATACAACCCGGCGAACAATACAGCATCCATGGCACAGTGGCCAGTAGTGGCACTGGTGCTGGACAGTGCTGGACAGGTTACATAATAAAAATAGCAACAAAACAATAACCATAAACATAATAAAAGAATAAGGGCACAATAGGGGATGCCAGCTCAACTCAAATTGTACGCCAATGAGAAGAGATGGGTATCATGAGTGACTTAAATGTTATAAGGGTCTGTGCAGACCCAATGTGGATCGGTAGGCTGTTCCAGAGACTAGGGGCAGCCACCACAAACGCTCCATCACCCCTGCTTTTGAGTCTTGCTCTCGGGACATCCAGGAGCATCTGGTTTGTCAACCTCAGTGTAAGTAAGATAAGAGGGCGCTAAGCCATTTAAAACTTTAAACACAATCAACAAAATCTTAAAATACTTAGTTCAAAAAGCTGCAGCTCAAAGCTGGAGTAGGGAACAGATGGGATCTGCCAACACTGAAAGGAAGATTTAAAAACAGAAGCTAGCCTTCCACCCTCGCCGGTGGTCCGAGGGGTGCTGAGAAAAGTACAGTGAGGAGGAAGGAGTTTGGAGAAGGGCAAGCACTCATCAGCATGAAGCCAAGTCTCCATCAGGAACATAAAATCCAGCTCACGAGAGGTGAAGAAGTCATTGAACAAGAAAGTTTTGTTCGCTAGAGACCTAACATTTAACAGAGTCATACACAGATTTAGCTCCACGCTCGCCCATGTTGCAGCACGTCCCAACGAGCGAAGGTTGGTGTGGTCGACGCCACGCCTACAGGTCCGCAGCTGCCAGGGTAGAGGAGGCTCTGACATCAGGCCAGATGAAGCAGGGCTCGGGGGCAGTATGGGACGCAAGCCAGGCGCTGTCATCAAACCAGGCGTTGTCATCAAACCAGGCGCTGTCATCAGATAGGGAGGAGCTCCTCGTCTGATCCTCGTCTCCTCGGGAGGAGGAGGAGAATGTCTGATAACACGGGAGGGGGGCTCGTAGCCGGGTCTCTCAGCTCATGCTCTAACCCTAACCCAAAGAGCAGCAATGTCTCTCTAGAAGCTCGGATGTTGAGAAGAGTTTGGTGATCATAGACGAGCAGAGCAGAAAAACAAAACAGCAGCAAACATTAAACTCAGTAGACGAGAGCGACGGCTTGCCAAACACACAGGCGCCGTCTTGGTTGTCATGGACGCCATCTTGTTGTTCAAACACAGGTCTCCTCAGTACAGCATAACAGGACTGAACATCTTGTCTGGTGACAACACCAAGAAACCAGGTCCCGCAGCACATCGAGCTCGACCACGAGAAAGACCAGGCCAAGAACTACACCGGACGACTACATCGGCCTCGGGTTGCCAAGAACAACGCGGATTGGACCTGGAGAGAAGCAGCTGGCAACAAGTCCTCCGAAGTGGTCCTAAAGCCCACTGAGGGCCAACAGAGTGAAGCTGAGTTCCAGATCCCCCACTTGGGTTAAAAGTCCTTAGAATAACCCCAAAACACGCAGATAACAGAGTTTACTGGCTGAGCCCTTCTGGTGCAAGAAGAGGATTTGCCACTACAACGTCAGTAAGAAGAGGATTTGCCACTACATCGTCGGTCAGAAGAGGATTTGCCACTAGAGCTTCAAAGACCTGTACTCACCTCGTCCAGTCACGACAGTGGAAAAAAAATACAAATAAAAGAATAATAAAAATTATTTGAAAAAATGATAATAATGAAGTACACTAAATAGGGACACATTAGGTTCCTCGCCATAGTAACTCTCAACAGCTTATGCTACTCATAGGATACAACACCCGACTCAGAGTAATCTTCCAGGCCTCTCTTCCCTCTCCCACAATTATACATAAAATACAAAGTCATCCTCATGAAGATGAACTACATTGGACTGAAACAAGAAGAAGAAAGGACATGGATGGAACATGCCTAGAGTGTTTCCTGGGATCGTATTCAAGAAACAGTAGTGTTTCTATGTTCATTTATACAGGCCCCATTCTCTCTCTGCCATAGGTATATACAGTATATATATAGGTATATAACTATAGGGGGTCATAAAACAGTCCTACGACTATGCTGAGGAAAATGGAGCCCCTCACACACACACACACACACTTTCCCCCTCTCACTTTCTCTTTATCTCCCTCTACTCTACTTATGTGTTTTAATGAGTTAAACATTTTGTTCATGTTGGACTTTGTATAATGCATGCTTTATACGGTTCTTCCTCAGATACATATGTTGAGAGATCAGGTGTTTGTATACGTGTATATGTATATTGTGTTAATGCCTGATTTATATCATTCTAAGAATAAGGTTTCATCTATGGTCATCACAAATAAGGTTTTCTTTTATTTGTATCTATGTTTATCAAGTAATCTCTTTTTGACTCAGAATAATCAGATTAGTCTAATATAGTAATGATTGAGATGCCATTATTATTATTACCGGGTATTAGGTTGACTCTTTGTTGTATTGTTTGTGTTGATTCTCTCCATCATTTCTTCATGTTAATCTGTCTTTGTGTTACTGTAATACATTTGCAGTCAAAGGAGGCAGTAGTGGTTGATCGCTCGTAGAATCACCGCCTTGGACAAAGAACTTCGACTTCAGATAGATTAAATTGGCTGGGTTAATTACTCTTCATAGTCTAATCTAATATCTAATATTAGTTATTATCTTCCTAACGGATGTGGTGCCCCATTTGAGTAGGAGAATAATCACTGTAACGTTTAGATCAGTTTAAGCCACTTAATCACACTACAGCGTTTTATACCAAAGACTCTCTGTCTAATGTCGATGTCACATGGTTTACGTTCAGCGATAATGTTGGTATCAAAGGGGGAAATGTGGAAAGTCTGGTCCTTCATGCCTCACTAGGAGCCATAGACTCCAGGTTATTCCTCAATGTCTAATTGCTATAAAATAACCGAAAACGAACATGTTTATGTGAACTCAGAGGTTACTCAACAAGTGGACATAGTACAGACCTCATCCACATAGCGAGAGTCTCAGGGTGCCTGGTATAAGCCGATAGTATCCATGGAAACCAAATTTAACCCGGGAAGGAGTTCCCCCACGAGCACCCATTGGACAGCGACAGCTCACCAGAGCCAATCAGGAGAAGCCTCCCCGTTAAGGAGGAGCTCAAACACCAGAGAAACCAAACCCTACACACATACGAGCTCTAGTGTTCACTGACCTCAGGTTCACTTACTTTGCTCTGTTGTGTTCTCAGAACAAACTCAGTGATCTTAAGATGGTTCCTCCGTCTTGGCTTTAACCACCGAACCTAAGGGAAGAACTTCTGAGTTCTCCACGACAGATTCTAACCGACAACCTTAGAGGAACGAGTCAAAGTGTGTTATCAGATGTGTAGCGTAATTAAGTGGTTTAAACGAAACTTTTATTATTTTACTACTCGAATGGGGCACCACTTCCATTAGGAAGAATATAATTATATTAGATTATACTACAAAGATTAATTAACCTAGCCAATTTAATTTATCTGAAGTCCAAGTCCAAAATCAGTGATTCTACGAGCTCTCAACCACGAGCTCTACTGCCTCTGAATACAATTAAATGTATTGAGACAAATAAAGATATGAGATTCACATGAAGAAATGATGGGGAGTGAATAAACACAAATAAAACACAAAACTTAAGCCTTAACAGCTGAAATTGACAATTTCCCATTATTCATATTCACAATTCACATTATTATAGAGATAATAAATAGAAAAAAAATAAAGTAGCAAAGGTAAGTCTAGGTACAGAAAATGTAAAAAATGACCTAAAGTTAAATAATAATAATGTTTACAGCTACAACAAATAAAATACAATGCAATAAATAAAATACAATAAAGTGAACCAAGGGTTCAAGGGGTGTGAGTGCACACCAAACCCATTGTGACCCGCCACGGACGTACGTGTGTGTGTGTCTAGCGGATGAAAAATCTGTATGTGTGTGTGTGTGTGTGTGTGTGTGTGTGTGTGCTGACATAAGCGCCCCAATCGTCACTTCTGATGAATCTCACGTT
>OMKN01017182.1:0-17113 GCA_900302345.1 Melanonus zugmayeri
GTACAAACCTTCATGTGTTTGGTTAAGTGAGCCTGTATAATATGCTTTGATTCCGTGCTTTCTATCTTGTAGAGCACTGTGTGACTTCAGTTTTGAAAGGAGCTGATGGATTACTTGCTTTATCCTTATTCAATAAAGGAACATCATGTTACTCTCTGATGTGTATTTATTAGGGCTGGGACTTTAAGGCGTTAATTTCGATTAATTAATTACGCGAGTGGAATCCCGCCCGGGATTATTTTATACATAATCTATGGGAAACTGTAAATTATCTGATTGCAAAATCATCTAAAATCATAATTTATCTAAAATGATTGCAATTCATGATCACAAATGTTTAAATAATGACAATGGATCTCGTTGAATGTGTAATAACAATATGTAGTGGGCAGTGGAATAAATATTGGTTTCCGTTTGTGGTGACTGCTGACTGAGATAAGGGATGACAATAAATATATCCTGGAAGTTAGCCTGGTCTGGAGCAGGCTAGCTCCACAGAATAAATCTCCATGGTAACTTATGTCATGACATCTTCCAATTGTATTATCCCGCTTTTGTACAACCGGATCACGGATAAGTTGAGCCAGGATAGCCAAGATATCCCGGGTTAATCCCTGATCTTGGTTTTGTGCAATAGGCCCTGGTGATGGACAAGCTGCTCTTTGTCCCGCTGAACATCACTCAGCGTGAATGCCTAAATGGCAAATACTCGTTCTAGCTAGTTTTTATTTTTAGGACAATGCTAATGTTAGCTTCTAATTTTCTTAATTTCTTCACGTAATAATTGTTGCTACTTGATACGATATAGGAAATAGTAGGACTTACCTGTTTAGATTTTGATATTTTGAAGCGCTAACTTAGACCAAAACGGCCCGCGACATTTCTTTGTTTCAGATGAACGTAAGAAAGTGACCTACACACACTGTATAAAGACACACAGCAGCCCAGCCAGCTGTGCACACAATGGTGTAAAACCTCACGTCATTCAATCAGGTACTTTTTTAAGGTTGTAACTCAAGTCGGCAAAATCCCTAAAAACCCCACAGCAACTCAAACTGCCGCCTACCGTTCCGCGGTGAAGAAAAACCACGAGCAGAAATGAATATATATATAAATTAATATAATATAATATAAATATAATACTGGTAAGAAGGCAACAACTCTTAATAACTCACTCCATCAAACTATCTAAAAATGCATTAACGTCAACATAAACGAGGTGTAGCAAGGTGCAACAGCGCCCCTACTGGTCCGTGTGGATTATAACAGGAATATCCATCCATCCATCCATCACTGTTTAGGTAGTAATGTAATGTCATTCAAAATCAAGCAAAAGTCGATAAACTCTGAGTTGTTAGACAGCATTTTTTTTTTTTTATTTAATGAGATAATAAAATTAAAAACACTTTTCTGTCAAGGCCAACCAGGCTTTTAGAGCTATTTGAACCTTTAAGCAATAATATAATGGGATATTGCAATAGACCTTGGCTTACTTGACTTAACTTGTCTCTCTAGCATGTATGAAAAACAAACATAGGGCTACTCATCGTGTAATGACCTGAAACATGGAAAAGCATATTTGCATTACATTTTCCAACCCTATTGTACAAAGTAGGCTAGAACAGAATCGAGTTAACTGGTATAGGCTATTTTATTTAACAAACAAAGCAAAACAAAACATATTACTTGTCACAACAAAGTGCATTATCAAAGTGACACCACCACAGTTTGAATGTTCATTTTGTGAGCAGAATTACATTGTGCAGTGATCACTTTATGCTTATGCTCCAAGCTTAGACAATCACATATCACTCGTTTATTTAGCATTCAAGCCCCAACTGAAGGTGTAAACAAAAAAACTGTATTTTCTGCCATCCAGTGGCATCATTCAACAACTGAGAGAGTTGACAAACCGATTCAGTGCCTGATCATCTGTTTGAGCACACAATACATACACATACAAATGGGTGTGTGGACACAAAATAAACATACACAAAACTCACGTCTCACCCCAAGGCAAAGAAATTATGGTTAGAAAAATAAATAGTTCCTTCTTTAAAGCTAACTTGCAGGCATCGTCATGGGCCTATAATTAACAAAATCCTTCTATGAATGAAACAACATTAAAAAAAATAACATTTGAAGTATTTTACAAATTGTAAAAATGTTTCTAATGCAATTAATTAAATGTTATTTTTTTGTTCATCAAATAAAAATAAATCATTTTGTTGCTATGTGTTTCAAATATACAAGTAAATTATACATTCTGGATGCTATGGATTGCACTCCCTTCCTGAGAAGTTTGGCACATGTTAAACTGTAGAAAATATAAATGTATTTTATATAGTCTCTTTTGGATCTTCTTAAAGTTGCCTTATAGCAAGGCCAGTCCCATGGTTCCTAGGATGATTAGCAGAGCTGAAAATGGATGCAAGAGAAAGAGATGAGAATAATTACATAATTACATTAAAATGTTGCTTTTAAGATAATCAGACAACTAGTGGCTACTTTAAAGCGGGGCCTAGGCAACTTGTATATTAATTAGTAAAAAAAAAAAAAGGGATGTGCAGATGAATGCTGAAGTGGACAGCCTAGCTAGCGGTTTAGCGGGCAGCCTAACTCATGGTTTAGCGGGCAGCCCAGCTAGAGGTTTAATGGGCAGCCTAGCTAGTGTGCCTACCTTGTGACAGTGCCTGGTGCATTGGCCGGCCGCTGGCCGCATTGGTGGTGGGCGCGACCGTTGGGTTGGCGATTGTGTTGGAGGCGTCGGAGGCGGGGTTGGCTATGTTCACCACTTTGCTCTGGACTTGGGCCACGGGTTCTCCTAGATTACCTGAGCCTGGTTAAGAACATGTACAGCTGAGGAAAAGCAATGGCAAGTCATGTGATCCTATTTGTTTGTGTGTGTGTGTGTGTGTGTGTTGGGTGGGTGGGTGTGAAGCTATTTGTGGCTTTGACTTGATTGGCTTACTGGAGACGGATCCGGTGACAACAGCCAAAGACAAGGCCGTCGATGACATTCTGGCCGTGTTGGGGACGGTGGCCGCAAATGTACACTGGATTTGCCTTCCGTTGATGCGACCCTTCACCGAGTTTGCATTCAGCTAACGAGGCAGAGACGGAGCCAGTCAATGTATTGATATATACAATTGCATTGATAGTAAGTTAAGAGGTTAGAGTTAAGTGGAACTTGCAGGTGCCGAAAGTACTTAAACTTACAGTTTGTCTGATCAAACGACCGTTGTCAAGGACAGCCCCGATGAATTGGAGGGACCCGTTGATGTTGGCGCAAACGTAAGTAGTATCATTGCCTCCCTGTGACGAGAACCAACAAACAGACATTAGCAATGGCGCAACTGTGTCGATTTTAATCAGACTGTGCATTTGACAGTTGCGGCTAGCATTTTTTTCCGTACCAATGAGGCATCCGATGACAGTGTGCAGCCTATGTAGCCTTCCGACTCTCCGGAGAGTCCAAACTCAAAGTTTTGGCCAGCAGTCTGCCTGGTGCCTACAAAGAAACAGGATCCGGGCTCCGCTGGGTTGCAGTCCCCAGGCTCTGAGGCACAGAGCTGGGTAGTGGAGCAGCCCGTGTTGGAGATGGGCGTCTGTGTTTTGATGAGAGCAGGAAAAAGGATTTGATAAGAGCGGGAAACATTTTTTGATAAGAGCGGGGAAATTATTATTTGTCAAATGTCATGTCTCAATTCAACTCTTATTTATTATTATGTAGGCAATTCCATTAAATACAATTTCAGTCAATTGTATGTAATTGTAGTGGATTGTATTTGTTTTATTTAAGAAAAACACTTACCACGAGAACTTCTACCGTACTGTTGGATACGAGGGGTTGGACTACCGTCACTGTGGTTGATGTTGCCGCGGTAGTAGTGGCTGCTGTAGAGCTCACCATTGCGGTACTGGCGGTGGGTCCGGCTGCTGTAGAGCTTATCATTGCGGTACTGGTGGTGGGTCCGGCTGCTGTAGAGCTCACCATTGCAGTACTGGTGGTGGGTCCAGCTGCTGTAGAACTCATCATTACGGTACTGGCGGTGGGTCCGGCTGCTGAAGAGCTCATCATTGTGGTACTGGCGGTGGATCCAGCTGCTGTAGAGCTCATCATTGTGGTACTAGCAGTAGAGGCTCCAGCCACAAATGTCATTGCCAATAGCAGGGAGAAGAGCAGTCTTCGGGCCATGGCTATACAATGGTAAAGTTAAAGTTAGTCGAGAGGCAGGGTTTATAGCCTGCACTTGGGTTCAGTTGAGGTCACTTTTTGTATATATAAATATTTTTTCAGGCTAGCCTACATGAAGTCTGAAACATCGCCCCAGTGATGCCATTTTTAGGTTTGTTAGCATTTCAAATTGTTGTTGTGATTTGGTTACAGCACATAATCATATAAACCTGTTAAAGAAATTACAAACATTTGAAAATATCATCTGGTTGATTCCATATTTTATATTGAATGCATTTAAAATGACCAAAATGTTATGTTATGTTAATATTACATTATTATCCTCTAAGAAATTATTATTCTACATTGTAGGCTATATTATTTATACCAGATTTTGTATGACCTTCACTGTGTAGACAAACACAATAGGTCTATATGCCTACATTTTAATAATAAACAAATTCATATAAACTGATATAACTGGATTTAAATCCTATAAGTAGGCCTATCGTTTTACATTTACATTTAGCAATTCATACTGGAGTGTATTTTAGGTAAAGGAATCAGAACATGCTGTTAGTATTTTTTTATATTGGCTAGTGCCTAATAGTTAGGCATACATCTGCGTTTACCTACCTGTATTTTTTCTTTCTTTTTTCCCTTTTCTAAACACGTGTGATTATACGTGTAAATCGATTCGGAGTAAAAAAGTGGCGTTAAAGGTAGTCCGGTTCAGTGGTAATAGTTTTCTTTCCTCTTCTAATGTCTTCTCTCGCAGGTGTAGCCTACAGTCTGGGATAAGTGATGGATGGATGAACTCTGCCTCGGTATTTAAACGGTGTGCGGAGGAGGGACTTCTCGCGTTTTGATGATACCTGATCTCGCGTGTGTTTGGCGGCAGTAAAACACTTCCTTGTGCCGATATGATGGAAGCACTTTGTCACTTCCCGTCATGAGCAAATCAAACAGGCCTGACCTGTTCTCGATGGACAAGAAACGATACTCAAATTCAAAGCCATAAAGCCATTAAAACAATGTATTATTATTATTGTTATTATTATAACAAGAAGAAGAAGAATATATAAGAATATACTATTATTATTATTATTATTATTATTATTATTATTATTATTATTATTATTACTACCGGTATTGTTATTGTTATTGTGTACTATACTGTGCATTGCCTAGTCAAAAATAAAATGACTAATTGAGTATTGTATTGGATTATTATATAGGCCTATTAGGCTACCACTTTGGAATAGGCTTACAATGGTCTATTGACCTTCATTCATTTAAGCTTAACATTGTCTTTTGTTCTGTATTTTGGCACTATCACGTAGGCCTATGTTTAAGATACATGTTTTTTTTCTCCTTAACATCGTCATTTTTATGTTATAAGTAGGCCTAGTGTAATCAATGCACACACATGCACACTGTTCCAATTAATTAAATTAATTCATAATCGTCTCTTTTATTCTCTCTCTCTTCTGTCTGGCTGATGGGTGGCACACATGGGATTGTTCGTGTAATGTGACACGGTCATGGGACCAACGAGGACAAAAAAACTAAACTGGTCCGTCCACGTTAATTGAACTGACAAGCCCAGGCAGCACGAATGTCATGGTTACCATGAAAACAATTGACAACTGACACTTAATCCAAATGATACACACGGTCACACCCATGCCCACATTCAAATTCTTTATTAAAATCATTGAGGGACACCAGGACAGTAGGACACTGCAGGTGTGTCCCCGATGTTGCGTCGCCTTCCTGAAATTTGTTGACTTTTTAAAACCTTTAAAAGTGTGATACTGCTAAGAGATTTTGAAGCCCAGTTCAGTTTAATTCAGTTAACTTTACATGGAAATAAAATCAAAACCAAAAAAAAAATACAATTAAAAATAGAATAGAAATAGAAAAAAAAAGTACAGATACTGTTGAATAACAGTGTTGGGAGTTGTATCATGTGAACTATATATTAATCTAATTGTATGAACTATGTATTAATCCAATTTGTATATTCATATTAGCTTTTGTTACTTGTTTACTCAGAATTCTTTGTGTGTGAATGTTACAACTTATGAACCAGAGAGAAAGAGAGAAGTCAGCCACATTTACACATTGACAGCTAGAAACAGTGCATAACAAACATAACAAAAAAATCGATCGATCGATTAAAAAGCAGGTCACCACGTAGATATGGGGGTTCACTCAAACTAGATTCAGAACAGATTAGTGTGTAAGTGTGAGTCTGGTTAAACCTGTTAAACCAAAGAACATTCAATCAGATAAATTATAGGGGTCTAGGTGCTGATTCTTCTTACTGGTAACAAATGTGCAGTAGGCTTGTATAGTACTTTAATCGGCACACTTGTCATCTATCAGGCTCAGTTCCAGAGCCCTGGGTTAGGTTTATTGGTCCAAATTGTTCAGAACTAGCCTCTGTGCAATTGGATTGTGTATATACCTGTACTGTATATGTGGCATTAACTGTTGTTCTCTAAGCTCTTGTTATAATGAACACCATACCAATGAATACTCGTTCCCAGTCTGCTTCCTACAGGTCTGAATTCCAGACAGTGGTTGAATTTTGTCAACATCCTTTTGATAAGAAACAACCAGGTTCAATTTGGGCACGGGGTAGATTCAGAAACCTTAATGCATACATGTGCATTTATCCATCATGCGATCCAATGACATTCTATCCACAATGTTAATGGCATGAAATCATATCCGTCAACTGTACCGCAATTATTAGCATTGGTTTAGGTTTTCTATGGCCACATTTTGTTTTCTCCTCTGCTTGACGGATGAAGTATGAGTTTGTACAATATCTGTTTACTTAAGGTGAGTGACCAATTCACACACAAATATGTAGCCGGTATTCATTATGTACCCTGCTGCACATCCGGCATATGGAACGCATTTACTGACACGACTGAAATAACAGACAGAGTGATTGATAAAAGACTCGTCCCTGCGGTCTAGCCTTAGAATAGAACAAATAGACACAGGCTTTTTGATATTAATTCTGTCCCACAACTTTAAAGGACAGACAGACTCCACCACAAGGATGGGCTCCTCCGACTCACAGGACACGGGTATAATGTTGAAACCGGTTTATTGTTGAGTTGGCAAGACATTACAGCCAGAGCAGGTGTTACATGTGTACATGTCCCAACTCTCTTCCCTGAGTGTGTGTGGTGATGGCTGGTTTAATCTGTGGGCCTTGATTGATCAATGCACCACAGGTGTGCAGCCTCACCCAGCCCCAGAGTCTAATCAGTCTGACTCGGGCCAGGTGAGGCTGCTTTAACCAGCCACACACACTCCACAACATGCTACCCTCTTTCCTTGTTCAAATCAAGTTCAACCAAGTTCAAATGGATTAAGGTGCGTTCACTTGAAACATGGTCGCTAGGTCCGGTGTTGTTTTCTTGAGCATTAAACACACACAAAATCACCAAACATTGTCTTTTTCGCCCTTCACTTGTGATGACCTGTTAGCATTCCCTGCTTCTGTCACTCCTCACTTTTTAGAGTATTTTAAAGTGATTCGCTCTTATTGTTATACTATTTGTTTTCCCTTGACATTGAGTCTAGTCTATGTTTAAATGGTGGTAATTCCACAGCATTCCTGCTAGGTAGGTGGGACGACATGATCTGCCACATTCCTCCAAAAAGAGATCTAGCCTACATCTTCACTTGGTGCTGCAGCACGCCTTGTTTGAATATACATGCATCAGTGGCATCCCCATTGTCCATTGTATGCTTTTCCCAACCCATTTGTCAAGAGTTGAAAAGCACAGGTTCGACCGGTCGCAGCCCCACTAAAATATGTAACAAACAAATGGAAATGACTGATGAATGGAATTTTAAATTGCACAATTGAAATGTTTTGTAAATGCCACTGACATTGGTTATACTATATTTGCTTTCATAAATGAAAAATGTTCTCTTAAGACTCACTTCAACAATTACTACAGCTGCCCCCTCTCGGTTGTCATGCTGTGTATTTGTTTCCTTCCTGTTCTTGTAGGCCTACATATATTATATATTGTATAGGCCTACATTGGCACATGAACTCTAATATCTGTGAAAGTGGTTGAATGGAAAAAGACAAGGCAATTCAATAAAACTTCAGCACAATTGTTTAATTGCAATTGAGAAAATATTTGTACATAAAATGCTACATTAAATATACTACTATAGCAGCTAATATAGTTTAAATATTGCTCAAATATATTATATACTACAATACTACATACATATATACTACAAGATCTGTTCCAAATGACAATCTTCACAGCTTAAGCACCAAATGATCAATAGGGGCCTACCCTGTAACAGTTCTACTTAAAAACAAGAAATAATTTATAAAAACTAGTAAAACCTTCCCATTGATAAAATCTTCATTTAAATAGCATCATAGAATAGTTGAATGAGCTGAAATGTATAGCCTATATTCCAGTCACCTTTTTGCACTTTTCTGCACCACCTATCCCATCTTTACAAAATGGCTACCTCCACCAAGCCAATAGCCTTCTCTTGACGTTTCCCCCCACTCAAACATTGGTTCTTTCCGTCTCCTACTCTTCAAGCTCGATCAATTTCTTCACGCTGGACTTCAACTCTTCCTCATTGCTGTCATCGTCAGTGCCGCCCCCTTCCTCCACCTCCACCTCAATCCCGTCCATGGTCTTCTGCAGCTGCTCCTTAATGCGGTTGAGCTCCAGCAGGCCGTCCTGCAGCTCCTGGCACACCTCGCGGATCTTGGCGGCAAACTCTGTCTTGGCGCCCTTCTTGAGCTCCAGCGAGTCCTTGGCCAGGAAGAAGATGTCAAGCGCCAGGAAGAGGCCTGACATCACCCCCGTGGTGACACTCATGACCTGCGCAGCCTTGGCCGCCACGCCTGAGATGCTCAGCACCTGTATGGTGCTCACCAGGCTCTCGGCGTTGATGAGCAGCGCCTTGCCGGCGCGGCCTCCCTCCTTCATTACGTGCTTGACGTTCTGGTTCAGGTGACTCTTGGTGATGACGTTGGCGTACGCCTCAAAATCCCACGCCTCCAGTGCCTCCATACCGTCCTACAGGAGGGGGAAGATGTATAAAATATATACAACTTCTCTTAAAGATAAGATGTGCAAAGAGCAATGATGTTATTAATCCCACATCTCCATACTGTCCTAAAGGAGGGGGAAGATGTACATGACTTCTATACATGTAAATGACTTCTCTTGAAGATGTACTTTCAAAAAAGTGTACACACACACTTTATTTTGGAAGAAGATGGAAAGGGAAATGGACATTTTACCTTCATAGCTCATTTTCTCTAAAATCTGATTTTTCGTATCCGTAAGATCTGATCCAATTTTTACAGATCTGTACCGTTCAGACCAAGTCTGATACGAATTGTACACAGCACAATAACCATGTGCACACAATACACATGCGCACACAAAACGGATCATCGCAGTACCATTTAACATTGTTGTGTGTGCAAGACTTTACCTTAAAAACATGTTTTGGTGATTGGGTCGCTAAATGCAAATCCCAAATGATATTGATTATATAATTAGGCATCCTTGAAATACCACAATCATCTTTTTTGTAAAAGGAGGATGTCGTTTAATTTTCAAGTTGAATACTGGATAACAGGATCTTTAATACCATTAACCTACTCAACAGTTTTATGTTGGCAGGATTGGTTGTTCACACCAAAATATGGTCATGATTTTAACAAAACGTTTGAAAAAGAAACATTTAATATAAAGTACTGCTCAAGGACTTTGAGTTTATTGGAGAAGGAGAAATTGCACTGCTTGCAAGCATGGTTGCAAGCCACCAGGAAAGATGAGAAGGAACAAGTCCTAGTTTCTACCCAAGACATCCCACTACACCCCCCCATCCACCCACCTCCTCTCACCTGCAAGAACTGCAGGCAGTTGCTGATGTCCCGCATGTCCTCCTGGTAGTCCTGTATCATCTTCTCCACCTTCTTGCGGTCCGTCTTGGAGTGCATGGTGTCCGTGATGTTGGCCGAGGCTGAGGCCACGCCGCCCGCTGTCGCCACGCCGATGCCCACTGCCGTCACGATGAGTGACGTGCCCAGGGTGAATGGTGCCAGGATGAGGCCCGTGATGGTGGTGATGGAGCCCGCCACGCTGGCCACGCCGCCGCCCATGCTAGCCGCGACCGTGCGCTTGTGGAAGTTGTCGGCGTCGTCGGCCAATGACAGCAGCTCCAGGATGCGCTGTTGCAGTGTGCCACCACGGCGGTTGAAGAGGCGCACGAAGAGGCGCGCAGCCATGAAGACTCGGTCGGCCGCCTCCTCCACCACTCTGGGGGAGAGAGAAAGTACATATGTACATTAGATTGACTCGATTGTTAATCATTTGGTGTGAAGATTTTAATTGAGAGGAACATTATTGATTTGATTGTTCATGACAATAACTCATCACTGTTATTGTCATTTCATTTAGCTTTTTGAAAATTGAGAGAAGTTTTTCAACTGGAAAAAAAGACCAAAAAACCAGGAGGATAATGAAACAATAAAAACCATTTCATTATCAAAATTTGATCATTACTATTTATATATATATATATATGTTATAATTTGGTTATTATTGTTATTATTATTAATTACCATCACTAGAAAAAGAAGGATAGATATTTTGAGATTTTACTAGCAAGTCTATTTTTATACCGTTCTTTTTTTAGAGGAAGGGTTAGGCAGAATGTCGATTATTTTATCAACTTACTCTTCAGCTTCTGTGTCGTGGGTCGCCTCATTCCACTCCTCCCAACCTGACGTTCAGAGGAGATATGGTTCAGTATTTCAACTCAATCACCAACCACAGAAGGATTTTACCCACCCACCATCGACAACGATGGTAAAAATGTTTACATGGCAAGCCTTGACTGGTCTCAATTAGATGCAAATAAAAACTAAATGGCGCACAGATCCGCTGAGCGATAAACAATATCATTCACAATGAATCTAATCAAGGAAAGAGTAAGATGAGTGAAGCAAACCCTCGACTGTTCTCCACCACAACAGTAGTCCGTCGTCATCCTGGAAACCAAACGAGAATTTAGAGAACACGAATACATCAATGCGGAGGATGTCACGGTAGGCTATGTGATGGGATGCTACGAAATTGACTTCTCTGGTTCATGTTCATGCCAATGAGGCCCTTCCCCCCCCCATCCCAAACAGATCAAACCACATCAAAACCCAAACTTTATATTCAAGCCCACCTCCTCCAGCTACAAGTTCTACTGAATCATGAGTGGAAAAAAATGCAACAGAAAAGTAAATCTAAAACTCCCTCCCCCATCTCATTGGGACTTTTCAAAAACATACATCGAGGGGTTCCACAGCCGTGTCTTCATCGGCCAGCTGTAGTGTCTGCACCTCCACGACCTCTTCCTACGGACATTCACGACAATACTGCTGAATCCTTACCACAAACATGCAAAAGTCAACATGCTCCATGCATTTAAGCAAAGACACAGAATAAAGCATGTTTTTAATTGACATTCTAGTCCCAACATTTTTACCTTGAATCAGGCACAAGGACTGTCAAATTCATTGTGCTTTAGTGTAATTGAAACCCTACTAAAGTGATGGACTCTAATGTTGGCATGTAGAACACACACACACACCTGAAATTGACATTGCTACATCGTCATAATTCCCTAATGATTATCAAATGTAATCTTCACTCATCTTTCATGTACAAAGCACAAATCGCATTGTTTACAGGTCTGACACAACAACATGCAAACTGTCTGGAGAATTGAGATGGCGGTTAATAGTTACTCATGTCGGACCTGGGCCAAGAGTGGATTGTCATTTGATCCGGGAGTTGAACTCTGTGTGGTGAGAGTTCATAGAATGCAGAACATTGTGAAATGCTGTAGTATAATGTTCACCATGTCTCACAACCATTTAGACACATCAGGTTACACCAAATCACATGCAGATCTTGCCAGCACACATGCTGGGTGCAGCGTTTCTTCTCTAGGCGGCCGCATACGCCCTCTCCTCATTGGGAAGAACTACTTTTCTTTCTATTGTCAAGATTTCCAAGAATATTTTAGGCGTACCTTTGTTCCAGAACCGAACAAGGAACCTGGGAGAATTCTCTTTATTCTGAAAGTCTAGAAGACGGAAAAAGACACATCATTAAATTGTAATTAAAAATACAATGGCTGCCAAGATTTTCCAAAACACAATCTTTGTTTTGTGGAAACAGAGCAAGAATGGAACTTGGATCTTAGCAAATGTTTAAGTTGATTATGATCGCAAAAAAGCTTTTTCCTTCCATGCAACTAGCACTGCAAAGGAATCAATTGGTTTGTCGATGGAAAGAAAATTAATTGATTTAGAATTGTGCATCGTCTGCCGAAATACATGAACTTTTAAAAAGGAAATTATTTAGTCTGCGTGATTTATTGCATTTGCTTCAACAACAAGGAAATTCTTGTGTAACACTCAGCAAACTCAGCAACACATACAGCAAACTATACAATGTCACACAGAGGCTAAAAAACAGTTTTTAGCCAGTGGGAACATACCATCGTCCTCTTCGGTGGTGTTTCTTTTGGCGTGCTCTTGATCTCGAGAATCTGGTTCTCCTCAATGTACCAAACAGACTGGAAGAGTTTGTAGAGTTCATTTCTTGAGCTAGAAAGGTTTTTTGGTTCTTTTCCATAATGTTAACATATGTCTGTGCATAGATAGTTACTATATATTATTCTTCCACTGTTAAGCTAGCCTCCTGCACAAAATACTATTTATAAAAGTATTATATTTTATTTTTTAAATACCATACTTTTGAAGTAGGACTAGCTTTGGGCAATTACTTAATTTTCTTCTGTGTTTCTGGTCCTTCATGACACACACGGGCAGGATATAGTGGTTAGGGTGTTTGACTCCCAGCCAAAAGGTTGTGGGTTCGAACCCCAATGTCCCCAGTCTATCTGTAGGCATCCCCGAGCAAGATAGCCTAACCTGCTCATTGATGACATGCATCTAAAAATGGAATTCAATGGAAAACCCACTGTTGGCTAAACGCCTTAAACAGTACACTAGACATACATGTCTCTCTATGGTGGTGTCGTCCAGGCTGTCCGAGCTTGAGGAGACTTCACTGTGGTCCTAAACAGTCAAAATCACAAGGGAAAAATAACAGAAAATGCAACTAGAATGTATAATAACAATGTCAAGCCTGTTACTGATTCTACACGGTCATAGTGACGTAATTTTCCAGTGATATCGGTCACATGGAGGCACCCCAGGCATGTGAAAAATGACTCGCGGGACAAAGGACGCGAATGCCAGTCAGTGCAGAAAAAAAGACAAGCCCCCACCTGTACGAGATAAGACCCGATAGCACCAATATGAAATATAACTTCTGTCTGTATATATTATATACAATAGGCATATACCAAATATATTAACTGTCTCAAATGAATGTCTCTCAAATTGTACAATATATTGGCCTAACACTAAATAGCCAGTTTATAAAATAAATCAAAGAATACTTCAACACCACTCAAATAAATGTGGAAATAGGCAGAGCTGGGTCCTCAGGGGGTCGGCCCTCACGCGTGTGTGTGTAACATCGAAGCGCTGGTAGTCACATGGTAGTAGCATTCTCGCACGTTTTAGACCACGCACAGGTGGTTACACACACACAAAAGTTTTTGGTATGTTTATATAACCCGTGAAGTCCAATATATATGTCTATACATATGATGGGTCTATACCTACCTCTGGAGAAGTAGTCTTAAATGGGTTGACTTTTTGCACCATTCCTTGAAACTTCCCAGGGTTCTAGTATAAAAAAAGGAGACAAGACACAAGTGTGATGATATTTAAATATGCCATCTTATTTCAAAGTAAATGATCCCAACCTCACAGAAAGAATGGCTAGTAAGGTTAACCCATGTACATGTTTGGTCGGTTTGTGATCCACCGTGTCGGTTGAAACTTTTGTCGTCTGGGTCGGATGGTGACCAAACAGGAAAAAAAATCTTATTGAGTTTGATGAAATGTATTTAAATATTTAATTAAAATAAAAAATGAATTCAAACCTAAATGTCTACCTGTTTTTCTGTGGAGTTGTCGTCAGTTAAACTGCCCGTGCTGGACGAAAGATTGCTGTTTGAGGACTGAATGCAAGAAAATAAAAATCAGAGAAGAAGAAATGCATTATTAGTAAGGCTATGGTTTGATTTGTAGAGGTCATTTGAATAGTTGCCTTGAGATTCTGAAGTTAATTTACAGGCCGAGTCACACAAGACCTGCCTCTCGTCTATGAGCTGCTGTAGATGCGTAGATACATTGAAGATTATATAGTAGTTACATAGGTAGTTACATAGGAGTTGCTTTCTAAAGCAACTTTTGAAAACGGTACTCCGTCTGGCACATAGTGTATCTCGTATAGCGATGGGAAGTACCTGGGTCTTCGTTATGGATTTGAACGGATTCACTTTCTGCATCATCCCAACAAACATCCCAGGATTCTGGATAATCAATACAAAATGTGAATTGATCTAATTAGAAAGCTGGGTTTGAATGGCTTAGGCGAGATTGTCTCAGATAGTTAGAACTAGCCATGTGCATGAAAAAGTACAGAGCTACATAGCACTGTATGCACCGATCTTCGTCATCATCATCGTCGTTGCTTACACACCTGAGTAGGTTCCACTCGTCTTTGTTCCAGTGATTCTGAGGAAGGCGCTTTGGTGACCGCTGAAGATGCCTGAGTTTAAAACATGACTTTAACAACTTTTCTTTTAGGGAGAGACCATCTCTCCAACAGATGGTTTAATCTCCTGTGGAGCTGTAGGGTGGCTTTACCTGTGAGATAGAGTGGAAGGGATTCATCTTCTGGACAACTGTCTTCAACTTGCCGGGATTCTGAAATAAGATAACTTTATTAATCCCAGATGGGAAATTAGGGGAAATTGGAAATGAAATACAAAACGGTTGGTTTAACTGTTCCAATAGGCCTGTATGTAATAGTAGGGGCGAACACGGGTGTAGCTCATGATGTTAAATATGGGCACTGCCATGTCTACAGACCCATAAGCTACACCTACTATTACACCTCTGTGATAAAGGCCTATTCGTACAATTCAAACTGAAGTCATTTGAAGTACTTGTGTAGCTTTTGCCAAGTAGACAAGCAGGCGGTTTTACAGTTTAACAGGATAATACTGTAGGTAAACCACAGCACTTCCTATTGGGCAATGTCACAAACTACAAAACAAAATACCCAATAACAAAAACACTAGCGGTCTCAGCATCTTATGCATTGTAAATTGTTTTGTCTGGGATATACGAGGGCCACTTCCAAACACTAAAAACGCATCCCACGTTAACTATTCTAAAAACACACATGATACTGAGAAGCCGCTTCGAACACTCTTCAGTCTGACACACACCTGAGAAGGGTCCAGAGAACTTTCCTGATCCAGGGAGCCAGAGGAAGGAGCTTTGGTGACCGTAGAAGATGCCTACAATCAAGAACAACAAATGTAATTCATAGAAAACCAAATTAAATTAGCAACATTGTTCATGGAAAGAGGTGGTGGTGGGTTCACCTGTTCAGGTAAGACGTACCTGTGATGTGGACTTAAAGGGGTTGACCTTTTGGATGACCCCCATCAGTTTGCCAGGGTTCTGGGGAAAAAAAATCGAACAATGGTTTCCATCGACCTACAGGCCTTTGATGACAACTTGATGCTTGATTGGATGCTGTACAAAGGAACATTCAATCATGTACAGGCAATAGAATGCATATAAAACATGCAAGAGGAAAAAATACCCTCTGATGGGTTAGCTTCAACCTCTTGGAATAATTTACTGACTAACTAATGACTTTTCAACAACCATTTCCACACATTTTCCTTGTGAACAAAGCTTCTTCAGGTGGCAGTTACATGAAATATAAACCCTGTACAGCTACGTATGCACAAACGTTGAAGCCTGGGGGCAGAGCAGTTACTATAGGCCAGTGGTTCCAAATCTTTTTTTGGCTTGTGATGCCATTGTGCGTTCAGAATCATAAGAATTCCTGCAGATCAGGAAGTACAGACCGAGTTTCCCGTTATGCATCTGGCAGTTATTGGGCTCCCAGCAATGCCCATTATGCCAACATTGAAACACTGTTGCTATGCTGGGAAACACTGCTGTCGGCCTTTAGTTTAGTGTGTATCTGCTATCCAACACCCACCTGTTTACGACCTGTTGTAGCTTCCTGTGCGAGAGACTCCTGTGAAGCGGCGCATTTGACAACAGAAGAAGCCTGGGGCCAAATCACACAAGGCGACAGGAGAGTGGAGATTCAATAGAAGAGCAGTCAAGATTCAATAGAATGTGTGTGGGCTAGCACATACACATTCTGTTATGTCAACTAGGCAATACCCTTAAGGGTTATGTGTGAGTTTTAGGAGGTTAAAGTTTAGGAAGTGATCAGTTGTTTTTTTTTACGTTGTGTCGTGAGTTACCTGTGAGGTAGATTTGAATGGATTGACCTTCTGAATTGCCCCCATCACTCCAGCACTCTAAATCAAAACAAACACACAGAAATTAATTCATTCATCAATTACCAATCGTTACCATTGGTGGAGGTTTGGGCGAGACTACTAAAATGTCCCCACTGATATTTTTCACGATCACACACAACTTTTGCCCACACATTGTACCCTATATGATTTAGTCAACCTAGTAACTCCACTATGATTTTCAGATATTTTACAGTAGTATTGTTTTTCATACACTTTGTACATTTTGAAGGATCACTTTCACTGAAGAAACCCCAAAAAGCCACTTATATTAAAGTCTTGTTCCAGCTAGTTACTGTATATAAATGAATACATAATTAAATAAAATGTTATACACAATGAAGCTCT
>OMKN01017185.1:0-16315 GCA_900302345.1 Melanonus zugmayeri
ATATACAGTATATCTCAAAAGTGAGTACACCCTTTAGATTTTTGCAAATATTCTGTTATATCCTTTCAGGGGGTAACATTATCCTACTGAAACTTTGATGTAACTTAAAGTAGTCAGTATGCTGCTTGAATAACAGTATAGATTTATTGTCCTTTGAAAATTACTCAGTACACAGCTGTTAATGTCTAAACAGCTGGCAACAAAAGTGAGTACACCCCATAGTGAACATGTCCTAACTGTGCCCAATGATGTTGTTTTCCCGCCCTGGTGTCATGTGACTCGTTAGTGTTACAAGGATTCAGGTGTAAATGATAAGCAGGGCTGTTAAATTTGGTGTTTTGGGCACAATTCTCTCTGAATGCTGGACAACATGGCACCTCATGGCAAGGAACTCTCTGAGCGGCTGAAAAAAAGGATTATTGCGCTTCACAAAGATGGCCTTGGCTATAAGAAGATTGCCAACACCCTGAAAATTTGTTGCAGCACAGTGGCTAAGATCATACAGCGGTTTTTCAGTACAGGTTCCACTCGGAACAGGCCTCGCCAGGGTCGACCAAAGAAGTTGAGTCCACGTGCTCAGCGTCATATCCAGAGGTTGGTTTCCAAAAATAGACGTGCGAGTGCTTCCAGCATTGCTGCAGAGGTTGCAGAAGTGGGATGTCAGCCTGTCAGTGCCCAGACCATACGCCGCACACTGCATCAAATCGGTTTGTATGGTCGTCGCCCCAGACAGAAGCCTCTTCTGAAACCGATGCATAAGAAAGCCCGCAAACAGTTTGCTGAAGACAATGAATCCAAGAACATGAGTTACTGGAACCATGTCCTGTGGTCTGATGAGACCAAAATAAACCTGTTTGGGTCAGATGGTGTCCGGCGTGTGTGGCGGCACCCTGGTGAGGAGTACCAAGACAAATGTGTTTTGCCTACAGTCAAGCATGGTGGTGGCAGCATCATGGTCTGGGGCTGCATGAGTGCTGCCGGCACTGGGGAGCTGCATTTCATTGAGGGACACATGAATTCCAATATATACTGTGACATCCTGCAGCAGAGCATGATCCCCTCTCTTCGGAAACTGGGCCGTAGGGCAGTTTTCCAACATGATAATGACCCTAAACACACCTCCAAGATGACAACGGCCTTGCTGAAGAAGCTGAAGGTTAAGGTGATGGACTGGCCAAGTATGTCTCCAGACCTAAACCCAATTGAGCACATGTGGGGCATCCTCAAGAGGAAGGTGGAGGAGTGCAAGGTGTCCAACATCCGTGGGCTCCGTGATGTCGTCATGGAGGAGTGGAAGAAGATTCCAGAAGCAACCTGTGCAGCTCTGGTGAATTCCATGCCCAGAAGGGTTAAAGCAGTGCTAGATAACAATGGTGGTCACACAAAATATTGACACTTTGGGCACAATTTAGACATGTTCACTATGGGGTGTACTCACTTTTGTTGCCAGCTGTTTAGACATTAACAGCTGTGTACTGAGTAATTTTCAATGGACAATAAATATATACTGTTATTCAAGCAGCACACTGACTACTTTAAGTTATATCAAAGTTTCATTAAGATAGTGTTATCCCCTGAAAGGATATGACAGAATATTTGCAAAAATCTAAAGGGTGTACTCACTTTTGAGATATACTGTATATAACAAATATTTCTTCATCATTCTCCAAGTGCACATTTGTCTTATCTAATGTCTTTCATCTTTTGTTCAAACCAAACATGCAGGCCAGATAATATAGCAGATGAAATTAATTTAGGCTAATGTTTTCAAGGTGGTGTCATCATACAATTATTTCAAACTTTGAATTTTAAGAAATGTTAAAAGAAATGTAATTGGTTGGTGTGTATATAAATAATTTTAAATGTATATGACAAGCATAATTTTGCTTAATCGATTCAAAGAACACAAGCCCAGATGCGGTCATTATTTCCAAGTCTGTAAGAAAACACCTTTAGTATTAACCTATTAATTTTGAAGCCTGTATGGTGTTTGGCTTGACCCAGTTGCATATTTTCAGACTGGTGAACTTAATTAAGTTACGGTCATCCTGTTTGTAGAATTTCTTTTATATTCGAAAATTGGAAAGAGTTACCTTCCTGCACTTAATCTCAAATTTGATTTTGTTTCCTTTTTCAATGTAATAGGAAGCAAGTCAGTCGGCGTACTGACGACTGCACTTCCGGACACCACTTCTCGTAGTTCTATCTTTTTGTTATCCAAACCTTTATCATATCATCTTTTAAATAGTATAAATATAAAACAGGTTCAATAGAATAGAAGATACTTTGGGGTCAACCACATTGGAGTTGGTACAAAGGAATAGAAACCTCTAGTTAAAGGCTAATGGCTTTGTTTATGGTTTGGTTTCACTTGACATCTGCTTTGTGCTTCATGAGTTTTTTTCTTCTAAACTTGTAACATTTTCTATTGTGCCACTCCATTAACATGTGGTGATGATAAGAAGATTTGAGCATTTGGGACATTTGCCTATTTACTTTTTTCATGAACAAGTGCTTTTTATGTAAGTTTACATTCTCGATTCATTTAAACGTCTCATAAAATGGGTAATTTTTAAAAATGCAGTGAATATTAGAACATATATTTATACATATATGTTTATTTTCTTTTACTTTTGGAATTCTTCCACCTTGGTTTTTGTGGATGGTCCTGTTTAGGCCTGCATACTATTACCCTGTCCAATAGCACTGTTGTTATTATCATTATTATGATGTTCTGAATGAATGACTTGTACATAGCGTAGTCTTATGGAATGTGAGGAATCTGGTCATTCATGTGATCATTTGGTAATTTAGTCAACATTTGAACCTGACCTGGGTAAAGCATATGGTGTGTGTTAAAGGAAACTACAATTGCGAGATGGACTTTAACCCTGTGTACGATACATGAACTGCTCTTCAGTTCTGTTGAACGATGCTCTGCTGGCAATCCCATTTAAACAAGCAGCACATTAACACCCAGGAAGACGGAGAGGTCAATATCTGAAAGCAGTTGACAGCTGGCTAGCAGCTAGTGAAGGAAAGCTAAGCCTTGGTTTAGAGCCCGACCGATATATCGGCCGTTATTTTACTTTTTTGATGGCCGTTGTTTGACTTTTTTGACGACATGCAAATGATGCTAGACACACAGTAAAATCAGTTCAACCATTTACACTATGTACACAATACAGTAATGACCATGGAGCTGTTACTCATTATCTGTTATCCAAAGCGTAGTTAGCAGAGCCGCTGGCACCAAGCCCTCAAGGCAAACTTCTCCAGTGTGCCACGGCCGCTGCTTCCCGCTAGAGGACCCGAGAACAGCGTAGCTGTCCTTTTCTCTGCCTGCGTATATGGATGCGTGCAGAGCGCATCACAGCCAAAACTATTACATTTGATTATATGTTGGGCTAAGTCGGTGTTGGGTGTCACTGTGTATTATCCATACAGTCTATGGTATTATCCCTTTTGGCTCCTTAGTGCGCAAGTGGGTGTGTATAATGCAGCACTTATAACGTGTTTATTTGTATTTATTTGTTTGCTTATGAGTTAAATGTTCTCAAATATAGAAACTTTAATCAAATATGTTTTTCAAATTGATTCGAAAATGTTACACTTTGGCATCGAGGGCTCTCCTATGGTTGCCCACTGAGTTATGTCAGGGTGATGCTTTGCACAGCATCTCTCAACCAGGCCAGGAGCCAACTTTCTTGCCGGGGAGAATTCCATCGTCATGATGATTGCTTTGCCAAAAGTTGTATACTTATTTAAGGACCGCAGCTGAACATGAAAATCCAATCGTCTTCTGTAAACTTGTGGATGAGATTTTAATGAGAGCATTTAGCGGTGATATGATTTGTTTGTTGCTGAACTAAATATAGCTTCAGTTTTTACACAATTTCTTTCCAAATGGAAAAGCCTGTCATATGTACGTGGCTAGATGTTACCCTGGCTGACAAAAATGAAATCACGCCAAGAAAGTTAAGTTGGCAGGAAATGGATCATGAAACAATGGAAAATGAAATGAGTAGAATGGAACAGAATGTCTCCATGCCAAACCCCATTTAGTGGTATTACATTTGTTGCTAAATAAAATTGAACAAATTATTATTTCTTTACCCAGGAGAATTAAAACATTAATATAATTGAATGCATGACTGACATCTTAAAATCATTTTGAAATGAAGTCATATTGACAGACAATGCAGTGTGACAAAGCGCACATTGTGCAACAATCCTAAAAGATGATATTTTCAGAATGATGAAGATTTGTTTCCTAATTGGATTAAATGTCCTTTTTTTGTTTTCATGATATATATATTTTTGCATTCACTTTTAAAAACACAATGTCAGTTGTGCCTCATGAATTTTTATGCAGTCTAATTTCCATTGTTTCGCAGAGTCAGCCATATGTGGCCTTGTGTAATTCTTTGTGTGTTTTTTTGCCTTTGGGAGATTTATGTCAATCTGAATGTGAACCATTTTAGATTTTGGTTACGAGGTTGAGGCTCCCCCAAGCAAAGGTCAGGGTCCAACTGTGTCAGCACCGCCGACTCCAGTACTGTGCAGTGTTGGCTCAACAACCCTGGGATTACCTCAGATGGGGAGGGGAGAACAACCGGCTAAATAAATTGGGTTAACTCTCTGTAACTTCTCATGGACCATCATACCTGACTGAATGCTCCCCCCCTCCCCTTCTCTCCTGTAATTTAAAGCATAAAGCATCTTGAATTCATCCAAATGTTTTTCCTTTTTTTTATTGAATGAGATCTGCTGATGCATTTCCACATTCATTATTTCTGGCTGTTTTTATGGTTCTTGTATAGATTTAGCTTCCAATTTAACCCCAATATCTTTCTTTACTCTTAATAACGTAAGTTAATTCTTAAAGGGTTTGATTGAACATATAGGAATCAGTTTCATTCTACGTCAATGGGCAGGGAGCCAGTAAGATGTGGCCAAGTCTGTAGGTCTTTATGTTTTAGCACAGATGTATTTTGTCTAGTGATGCTATTCACACAATTATGTGAAAAAGCAAGAATCAACGCTGCGCTGTCATGGTTGTGGCCCAAATAGAAAAACCAGACTCCATGTGTTTTGTGGTGGTTCATGTGGTTTTTGGGGCCATTTGTTCTTAGATGCAGGTTATTGCTATGCAATAGAAACAATCACCTAATCTCTGATGATGCAGCAGAACACGGACAATTTACTATAGTCCATCATTTTGTGATGTTGTGGTGCATTATGCTTGGTATTGCTACTGCCCTCTTACGTGAGTGTATACTAGGCCGTGTCTGAAATCACTCATTTGTTCACTATACAGTAGGGACGGGTATCGGCAGGGACCTCACAATACGATATTACAACAATTTTTGAGTTTGGGTTCTACAGGTCTGTCGGTGTCGTTTTTTAACTAATCCCTTACAATAATCTTTTTAGTGCGTTCCTAATATGCTACTGCTATACACCCTCTTCCTTTAATACACTATCTTTCCTCGCATCCTAGTAGCCTGCTCCGTACTTACCTGGAAATACAGACCTATGTGCCAAGAGGTGCATCCTCATCCATGCTCTGCATCTGCTGATACCAGTTCTGTACCAACTGTTTGTTTGACCGCAAGGCAGCCTTCTTTGAATGCCAAAACTCACTCAAGTGTACAGCTACTACCTAGTCAAAAACATGATGAATGTTGAAGGTTGAGGTGTGCAGTGGAAAAAGCTAATTGTAGCCTTATGTCCCATCGGGGATGAAGAGAAGTAAGTAAGTAAATAGGTTGAAGACAGACAGAAAATGCTAGCAGATGACTACTAAAAACTATAATTGAACATATCTTGGACTATAAACCAAGATCTCTGGCAGATTAATGCTGACAGGAGGCTGTGTATCAATGCTATCTTCTGGTCCCTCTTCTATGTCTTCTCCCCAGGGAAAACATCTACAGCCATTTACTGTCTGCTGGCTCTCTGATATATTCTGTTTTCATGTTCTGATGCCAAATGCCTAAATGAACTACAATTTCATGATTGTTGTCCATGTGGATCCCTTTGACCTATTCTCAAGAACACTAACTCACTAGCTCTTACAAACTCATTGCCACCACCTCTGCTGCTATCTTTCAAAAATGGTATTCACTCACCAGCCTCCTCCACTGCATCATACCCTGGTATTAGATTATGAGTTCTTGGCAGACCAAATATATTTTTCTTATCTGGCTTTAACATCAGCATCAACAACCAGGCCTCAAAATAGAAGAAGATCTCATTATCGTCCAATTTTTCAATAAACTATTTTCATTTACCGTCTTGTCCTACCAATATATATTTTCCCTCCTTCTGAACAAAATAGTATTGTGATTTTGGGACAATGCTTTAGCAAGTATACAGTATAGACTTCCATTGTTGTCCAAAAGTCATTAAAATATATTTTCTTTCCTAAAACATCAGTGTTAAGTGACAGTGAGACACTTAACACTGAGACAAGTAGGAGCGAAACCACTGCGCATGTGCAGTGCTTTCCTTACACATATGCAAATTAAAAAATGCCAATACCAATTAAATTAATAAAAACAAAAAATGTATTGGAGGTTCTGTAATATCACAATAGTCTTTGGACAATATCATTTTGATTCCTGTTCAAATGAGATCCCATTTCCCATCCATTTCCCATTCGTCTTAAAGGTTGTTTCTTCGTAATTAATTGAGCTGAGGCCAGGTTAGGGTTATTAGGGTTGTTGTCAACACTGGGCCTATGCAAATAAACTGGTTAAACATCAAGTAGGGACCGATGCCAAAAGTTGCAACGGATTCACTGTTATTAAAGTAAAGCTCTTGCATATCCACTGATGTTCATCTGTTTTCCTCCCTAGGTTCAGAAGAGGGATGTGGAAAGATTATTCAGCGCTTCCCTAAGAAGGATTGGGAGGGCACGGTTTTTCCTCAGGGTGTGGAGATGGTGAGTAACGGCATCCTATTACCTCAATACAATTCAAACTGACGTCGTTTTAATAGAAAGTAAAACAATGTTTTCAGAAGTCCCGTTAACTTAACCAATGAACATACTGACTGTTTTTTGCTATTTGCTATTATTAAAGCAAAACTTTATTCAGGATTGAGACAATTTATGAGCTGTATATATAAATATGGATCAGTAAGTTATGAATCCTGTTGTCTGTATTCCAGTGTTTTAAAAACAGTTCTGCAGTTGACCTCACAAGACCCATCTGTCTAATTCCTGTGTGGTCTGTGGTAATTGGACAGTGGTTGAGAACGCAGGAACATTTTGACATGACTGTGTCTCTGTAGTGCAGTGTTTGCACAGTACTTTCCTGGTTAATGATTGTCTTCATCTTCCTGTCTGCCAGCACTACCAACTTCCTGCACTGTATTCATGGCTCTATAATGGATAGATCAGGACTTTGTAACAAACAAGTACTTGTTTTTGATTGAGGTTTGAGTTTAATTGAGTAATCCTCCTTTAAGTGACTTGTTTGTCGGGTGTTTTTTGTTTTATATGGAATGAGAGTTTGGACCCCCAAAGCCTTCCCATGTTTCAAAGACACATGTTTGTCCTTTAGTGCATGTGGATCAGATATTGGCATTTCCTGTTTGAACTAAATGCTGAATGATTGTTTATTCAAAAGTTAATTTCATCCCCTTCCGCCGACTGTAATTGGGAAATCCCTCTGATTCTTCTCTTCATTCCATCCCCTATCTCTTTCCCACTGCCGGGTCCGTCTTTATCTGCCTTTTAAGGAATGTTAAGTCTCATTTACTCCCTTATTTTCTTTCACTTGTCTGATAGGTTGATGTCCACTGAGGGTGAGGGTCCCTGACAGGGGGTCTATTATTACAATGATAGAACGCATTGCATATTTTCTTATTTGTATCTTAAGAGAACTGCCTGTGAAAGGTCAGATACAGTAGTGAACAGTTTTGCTAGGCCAACAGTTCCTCTCACTTGAATTGTTATCTTGGATATGATTGGAGGAATGGAAATGAAAAATACAGAATATTTTGACTAATTTGGCAAAAAACAAACTAATAATTATTAGTAATGTGAATATGATGACCAAGAAGAAGGAGGCATTTATTCTTAATTTCTTATACTTATATTTATATATCTAATTTATATTTATTTTTCATGACATTTTTGAGTCGCTGATACAAATGATACAATAAATTAGTCTAAGGTTAAAAACAAAAAGAAAAGCTAAAAACAGTTTGAAGGCAACACAGGCAACCTGTTGCATCATTTGGTGGACTGGTAGTGCAGCAGATGCCTGCTGGGCTGAGAATCCATGGTGTTTTCAAGTCATCTAATGATGTGTATTGATGCTGACAGATTGCAAATGATATGTATTGTTCCACTAATTAGCATTTTGTTCATTAGTGTTGTTTCTGAGACGGATGTGGAGTAGGAATGTTTCCATTGGATAATGAATGAAAACCACTTTTGTGGGTTGTTTTGTGGAATTTAGGAAGTCTCTGAAGATTTTCAACATATTATTTTTCCAGGGTCGTTGTTTTTGTAGTGGTTAGCAAGTTAAGTGAGTGTCGACCTGTACTGGAACCCATGCTCACGCTTTGGGGTCGCGTTTCCGCTGTACCATACTGCTGGGTTTAGCTATGGGTCTTGACCAGGTACCAAACCATGCTGTATGGGTGGAGATAGTGATTTTGCAGACCAGTTGGTTAATTGCAACTTGTTAGAAATGCCTGCTTGTTAGACACAACCGCCCCAACTAGTACAACATATAACAATTATATGTAACTACATATTATTATATGTAACTACATATAATAGTACAGCGCTGGCTCACAAAATAATGCACACTGAAAATGTAAACAACAAATATAACAGCAAACATACAAGTTCCTTGTGCCGTGCCACACTGCGCAGTGGAAAAATGCCAATGAGACGTGCTTTGCAGTTTTTTTAAGGATGCCTTGTCAATTAAATGTTTTGTGAAAGTTTGAAGACACATCGCAGTGCTTAGCCGTCTCATCTCCGTCTATGAGGCTTAAGCCATGGTGGTGTCACCACACTCATCCTTTTAAAAGCTCTTTCAGAACAGCCTCTGTTAAATATAGAAAGGGTTCTTGGCATGAGGCCAAATCTATCTGCTTAGTGTTTGCAGATGTTTTGGAGGACTGGTGTTAACTGTTCCCTCTGTGTTTTTGTGTATTCCTTCTGCTGAGGAGATCCTCAGGCATACCTTGTTGCGTGTGTCAGGCTGAAAATGAATTGAGCTATAATACACCACACACCCATGCACAGGATGTACTCACCTTGGATGGAGTATGTTTTTTGTTGTACAATTCATATGTAATGTACTGTCTAACAACACTTTGTTCTAATATTTGGAGGGAAGGATATGGATAAGGATATGTGAACATATGCTTAATAAAGTAAAGTAGGACACTATAGAGTTAGGATGGGGACTTCCTGAAGTGTGCCCACCAACTGAGTGGTGTATGACCAACTTTGATGTGGAGCCAAATGACAAAGGATTCCAGCTTTGAAGAGTTTAATGAAGATACACCATAGTGTTTAAGAGACCCACTAAGCAGTCTGTATTTTGGCTTTGTCTTGGGTTGGTATGTAAACCATTATTTTCTCCACTCCATGAAGAAATGACTCATTTACAAACACTAAGGGATACATCTGTACAACCAAAAAAAACAAGTGGAAGAGGCTGAGCATGAAAAGCATTTTGCGGTCACAACAGGCCCCCAGCGAACTAAATAATCACAGATGAAGAATGCACCAAGAAAAGCATTTACAACGCGTGCCAGGAAAAATGTGTTTCCAATCGTTTCAGGCAAGTGACGATTATATGAACACGCTAGACTCTTGTCTGCCACGAAAAAGGTTTTAGAGGTCAATACGTTCCTCCTGTACTTTATGAGTAGGGCCTTCAAGGGCTAAAGCAAAGGTTTATTTGAATCACAGATTCATCACACATGAAATTTAGCTAATGTTACTTTTTCCTTTTGGTTACTCAGTAGACAGAAAAACGGAAACAGAGCCTAATATTTTAATATTATCTCTGCTTTAAAACTCAAGTCTTTAAAAATGTGATACTTCCACAATTTATGTAACGATAGCCATTGAATTAATTCTGCACATGTATTTGCATTATGTACCTGCTGCCCCTTTTGTCAGCCTCATCATGGATGGCATCCAACCGTTCCTCCAGGAGGTTCATTGGCTTCCCATCCCTGCCTGCATCAAACCCAAGACACTGATACTTTCATAGGCATGCAATAGGCTATTAAAAACATTACAAATAGGCTATGTAGCCTGTAAAATCTCTAAATTTAACAAGAACATTATGATTTAGATAAGCAAAACTCAGTAGGACAGTTAAATACCATGCGTGTAATTTCAAACAGAACATTGTGAAACATTTTATATTGACCTTCAGAAATGAAAAAGATATTTTGATTGTCAATTGAAATAAACGATTGAGACGAACACTACAACCTCAAGAAATGTGAAGTAGGTATTGTGGCAGTAGCTCCTGCCACCTAAGTGGTTTTGCAGGGCTTCTCCAACAACCAGGACACAGGTATATGTTGTAAACCAGTTTATTGGAGCGTTGGCAAGAGGTTACATCCAGAGCAGGTGTTATATGCTGACAAGTCTTGTGAGTGTGTGTGGTTGATGGCTGGTTTATCCTGTGTGCTTTGATCACCCAATGCACCACAGGTGTGCAGCCTCACTCAGCCCCAGAGTCTAATCAGTCTGACTCAGGCCAGGTGAGGCTGCTTAAACCAGCCATCAACCACACACACTCCAGACATGTTGGATCTGGATGAATAAGAGTAGTGTACTTTATTAGTTGTTTTAGTTTAAGTGTCATTTATTCAAAGTATATCCCAATCCATATTTCCTGGTGACATATTATGCCTGTATTTGCAAGCAATTTCGCAGTCAATTCAGAATATTTTGTTAAATGTTATGTACATAATAATGATCTCAGGTCTCTGGTTCCATGTTTCTTTTTGCTGTGCTGATGTGTATGATGTGTGGCTGGCTGTGGATTTTATAGTGTTGTGCATAATATTTTTTGCTTTTGAAAGCTATGTTCTTTGGCCAATGGGTCAAATGCATTCCAAAAAAGTTCAACATTCAACATCAGGGTCAGTCAATTACACAAAGCCTGCAGACATTGTGCTTGCAGACTAATTCTTGCTGTCTTCACTAATATATGTCTAAGCGCAAGTCAATATTTTTCTGCTTGTCAATTCAGTTCACATTATTAGTCAAAATCACGTCTGCAGCATAACAGAATTAAACCTTCCCTAAGATGTTAAAAACAATGGGCCAAAGCCTTTAAAGGACTGGAAAAATCCTGGAAAAGTTAATTAGGTTAGAATTTTTTGAAGGTGCTGATTTACTGAATCAGTCAGAGTTTGATAACAGTCTGTGCCTCAGTTGTACATTTCTTACAAAAAACAAACACAGATGATCTAGTTCAAATATCTATAAAAGTCCAAATGGATTAAAAAAAACAAATACTCAAACACAATGACACAAAACAGTGTCATTGTGTTTTACTAAATTGCTATTTGCTATAAAAAGTATCTTAAGAATATCTTGATTCCTTCAATCTGTGGAGAATAAAGTTAATCTTTTCCATCATGTTCATGTTGTTGCTGTTGTTAGTTTTTGCATTGCCTCAGTTAATGTTAACAATCAAATACATTACAGTGGGCATCAACAAAATGGTAGTAAATAAAACGTATTAATCCTTATACTAGAATTTGAGAAACATTTGAATTGGTTATTGCATGCTTGGGAGCTTTTCCTCATGGTTTGTCTCATGACCTGGTGAATCTGAAAGGACTTTTACCTGCAGTTATGTAACTGAGAATAACAAAAACCTTGCCATTAAGACTTTTTGGATTTACTTAATATTATATTTAATGCTATATCATACCCTCTTCCAATGAAAAAAAAAAAGATTCTGCAACATTGTCAGTTGTTAGGTCTATACTTCTTTTTTCGCTGGTACCACATTATTGTATATATGCATTACATTATTATACCATACTACCATTTATGTATCTGCTTACCATCAGATAACAAGGTAGCCCAATGCTATTGTCCTAGTTCTAATGAAGTTGGATAATGCATAATGCATAATAATCTTTACCCTTAAACAAATTGCTCCCCTAGGCTCAACTTCCTCGGATGAAGGAATTTGACCCGACTTGACGAGACTGTAAACATTTGTGTAATTTCTCTTGTCAAGAACTGTGTCCTTTTCAACTCTGCTCTCTTCTGAAATCCCTGCTGTAATGAGGAACGTAGCGTGGACTTCCGGGAAGGATGCATGAGGTATTCCAAAAATGTGTTCTGGTGTTGGGTATAGTGGATTTTCAGTGGATTTGACTGTGACTGTCATCCCGGCAGACTAAACAGCAAACTTTCATGGCTTATTATGAAGTCAACTGCTTTGTCTCATTTTCTTTTCATTTGTCTAAATGAAAGTGAGGTTTAGAACCTTGCTTAACTCTTGTCTGCACCATTGTTTTGCGCTAGGTTCAGGTTCAGTCTAGTTGAGAATCAATTCCATGTTTTGGGGATGTTGAATTTGGCCTTGGCTGTTTCTGCGGGACAAAAATCGGTAATTTATGTCCGTCTCGTATTGCAGTGTTCATCATTGATCAGAGATGGCAGAGTAGGATGTCTTTGCCAGACTACAGGCCCAGGGGGTGAAATGTGTGGTATGATTGTATGTTTTGGTGCAGTCACCAGAGTGACTACGGACCAGACATGTCTCAATGCACGTCCTTCTCGTGGTGTTTGTTAAGACCAAACTAAACAGTGCATTCCAGATACCAGGATGCAGGCCTTGCCTCGCGGGGGGGATAATAGGGCCACATGTTTGTCAGGAAGATCCACGCATGAGTAATCGCTGCTCGCTTTTCCAGTGAGGACAAACAATCCTAGAAGCAGACTCGAACCGTCTTTCAGTCTGGACATTCTGTGTTGGAAGCTGAAGGACAGTGAGCTCACAAGGCTATGGAATACCCACAGACTTGGATGATGAAATGAAACTCTCTCACTTTCTTGGCTTAAAAAGTAATTCCTGGAATTGGCTGTTTTTTCTTATCGATTTTGTGTTGGTGGAAGCTGACCTTTTCTCTCACACTCTCTCATGCATATGTGCACACACACTCCACACACACACGGGTTGTTTTTTCCTGGTGTGGCTACATCATGTGACGATCACAAAACGGAAATGATTCACAGTAGCTCTCTCCCAGCTACACGGGGTCTAAACAAACCTCAACAATGACACTGACCACAGCCACCTCTCTTCCTGAACAAAAAACATCCAGCGGTGGACCAGAGCCAGTAGTCAGTGGGGGACTGGGGCCTGGGATTTGGCCCCGTGGCAAAGCTCTTTACAGTACCCCCCTTGTACGCTGTACATTTCCTCCTCGTATCACAGCTGGTAGTTCCTGCGAGAGCCTCACTAACTGGCTACTGGTCGGTGCCACCCGTACTAGAGAAAATGTGCTGACTGCCTCATATACCGGGTCCAATGGTTGTTGACATGCCTTGCATTCCTTCCTGTGCTAAATGACGCCTTCGTTGAGCGTGTGCTCGGTATGCCAAGACCGCTCTCTTTGACACATCCTGCCAATAACTCATGCTCTACACCACTGTCTGTCTCAAGGGTGACTGGGTGAGGGGCTATTGACAGCAATGAATTGTGTTTAAAAAGTGAAACCATTTGCTCTTGTCACGAAAACTGTTCCACGTGTTTTGTAATGAGATCCACGTTGTTGCTGATGTGTCTTTTCAAACGTTGGCTACTTGGCCAGGACTATGATTTTATTTAATAATTGTATTTGTACATCTTGATAATGTGGTGTACAGGGGAAGGCCAATTTTTAGCCACAAGATATAAAAAATGTAATGGGCTTCACCGATGTCTGCCAGTGAAATCAGAGTAAAAGTCAGGGAATAATAATTAAATGTTTTCAAGAACTTTAAATGGATAAATGAATTGCATTACTAATAGCAACCAACTTCATTTGGTTAAATTCTCAACAATCACATAGAAAGACCCCTGAAAAGCTATGGTGGCTTGATGTGTTGCGGTAGAGGAGCTGAAGTCTAGGGTTGATTTCTGCCTGGCCTCATCCACAACACAAGAGGAAGCACCTGTTGGAGGGCCTTGTCATTATCAGCCATCACTAAAGCCATCTAAAGGCCAGGCCTCAGCAGTGTGACGCAGGGCTGCCATTGTGCTTGTTCTCAACCCCAGGAGAAGACTGTTTACTCTGTGTTCCCACTTCTCATGTATTTGTTTTTGTTGTTTTTGTCTTTATGTACGAAGTCCGCTTTCCAACGCAAGGTGAAGACCGACTGGCAAAGTTAATTTGGATGCAGTGAATAATGGATAGGAATTGTCCAGATAGTGATTTAATATAATTGTTCTTCTTTTTGCTAGTCGTATTCAGAGCTCAGTAAAAACTAGGATCTGTCTAGGATTTGTGTGCAGAATTGTCACTTCAGGCCGCTGTTTAATGCCCAGCAGTGAGTAGTTAATTAATTACTGACACCATTAACTACCGACACCATTATCTACTGATACCATTATCTACTGACACCATTAACTACTGATACCATTATCCTACTCTCACAACCTAAAGCCTGATTTCATTTTTCATTTTGTTGTCAGTTCACTTCATCCTGTAGCCCACCATGCAGTATTCTTTTGTGATCATTTTTAATAGATTATCAAAGTGCAGAATTAAAACTATGACACAGTTCTGCTTTTCATATGAGTAGCGTGCATTGCTTTTATGCGCTCTAGTCGCAAGAAATCAAGTGATGCTGCTTTAAAATGTTTTCCAAATGTTTAAAACCACATATTTGTGAATGATTTAAGATCTGCCCTCATTCATCATTTGTAAACTTTTCAAACCGAGGAAAGAGCCATTTAGCACCGTTTTTGAATTACCTGATTGAGTCGATTAATTGTATTATTAATGTGTCAATTAGTAAATGTGTTACTTCTATAATAATATAATTGGAAGCCATAAAGGAGGGAAATTGGGCAATGATTATTGATTACAAAAATATAACCTCTTAGAGAGGCCTGGTGTCAGCCTTTACCTCTTGAAACGTTCAATCCCCACAGGGACCATAGACGAAATGCAGTAATCTTAATTTAATGTTTAATGCTAGAAGACCAAAGATGTGTGAGCCAGAATTGAAATGAATCCGACAGTAGATTTATATAAGAAAAGGAATGTGTAATTCCCCAAAGGGGTTTTTATTTCCCCTTTTCATGCATTTCAGAATGTAATCGATTGCATGTGGTGAGTTGCCGCATGTTCTTCTTTTATTTTCTGTTTTAAAATAAAAGTATGACCCCCAAGTGTAGAAAACTTCCCTAAGGGCTTCACTGATGTGGTAAGTTTAGCAGTGTTGTCTGTTTCAGCATGACAACGCTTGGCACATCATTTTAAGACATCAAAATGTTTGCAATCATTTCAATCAACTGCCTTTTTCCCAAAATATGTATTACAAATCTTGTGATTATAATTGTGTCAGTGAATCTCTCTTTTTCTCTCTCTTTTCTCTCTCTCTCTGACTATAAGGACAATATAGGACAGTATACATGTTAGCAGTGGGAGACATTTGATGAATTATAGTGTGCCTTTGTAAGCCGGCTAAAAATATCCTTGAAATGAACCACATGTAGCTGGAGTTGCATAATAGATCAGAGCAGGGTGACACTGGGAGAAAGCGCTGGAGTAGGAGTCATCAGGATACGCCACCTCTACTTAGTGCTGCACATGGAGATGGAGCCCAGACCAACTCCATGGGTTCAAATCCTGCTCCACTGTGACTGAGTTTCTACTACGTTTTTACTCTGTTTACATCAGCAGTTCAACCAGTCATGGGATGCTTGTGTTGTGTTGCAATGCAGACTCTTTTGAGTGGCCTTGTTTTGTTGTTTGTATCATTCTGCCCTTGAAGAAGTTTTCAGGCGTCTGTATGTATGTGTGTGTGTGTGTGTGTGAGGGAGAGAGAGAGACGTGTGTGTGTTTTAACACTCCTGTTTTCCTCACTTCCTCCTTGGCTCGCTATGAATAGATTAGTGAGGCTAGCGCAACTCAAGACACTTCCTAGTGCAAATCTCTGCATGGCCCTGGCCCCAGCCTAGGAAGTTGAAACGACCCCCTGTCTCTCGTGTCGCGTCCATCCGCTCCTCCTCCGAGCTGATAACACTGGACACTCGGACACCGGCTGCTTACACCGGTGACCCTCTCACCCCCCCCCCCC
>OMKN01017186.1:0-15000 GCA_900302345.1 Melanonus zugmayeri
ATATATAATAATATTATTATATAATATTATATATAATAATATTATTTAGAGATTAGGGATTATGTTAGGGTTAACTCTGTCCTGAGTGTGTGTGGTGACGGCTGGTTTAACCTGTGGGTCTTGATTACTGGATGCACCACAGGTGTGCAGCCTCACCTCAGCCCCAGAGTCTAATCAGTCTGACTTGGGCCTCAGGTGAGGCTGCTTACCTTTGCAGTTAGTCACTCAGTTTTTTTCCAAAGAAAGGTATATTTCACGGACCTGCCTTTGGTGTTCATTAACATGTCATTAAGCTAGCCAACATTACCATTGTGGCTTAACCACTGCATGGATGATCTAGCTAACTAACAAGTTAAGTTAACTTACAGTGCAGTGTCAGTGTCATTTCAGTTAAATATTCAGTAGGTTACCTTTATTGCCACCAAAAATTAGATGAGTACAATTTTGGTCCAAATATAATGAATAGAGCTCCATAATTCAATAAATGAAGGACACTGAACTGGGAAGTATGTTTACTGAGGAAGTTTGCAGCAGATCTTATCTACTAGCTACAGCAGGTCTCTACCTCAATACTGACACCCAGCGGTGAAAGTCAAAGTAATAGCAGGGTATAAAGTAGGTCTGTGTCTTTTCTGTCACCACATATTACAGAGGTGTTAAGACCCAGTGGGCATTACTGCCGTTTTACAAACTCAAATACTACTGAATTTTAATAGATTCCTGAAAGCTTTTTGCTAGAAAATAACACTAATAACTTAGAGATGCCACTCATGTCCTACTTCTACTTGGACCCCTCAAAGTGTAGCTCAGGATTATTTCTTTACTGAATGTAGCCATCAAATTATTATCATATATATATATATACATACGTATATATAATCTCTGAAGACCGGCTTCATGAAGGGTCACCACTCTTTTTGTAACATTTTCATCATTCTTAAACATTATATATTCAGCTTCACTTTAGTTAGGGTTAGTATATGGACAAATTCTGTAGAATCACCCATTTTGTAGCCGATTTTGGGTAAAGTACACTTCAGCTGTTTTGTAGTCACTTGGTTCTCTCTTATCAGGGAGTGTCTGTCCACCCTCCCAATGTGAAGAAGTAGCACAGCCCATTTCTCAAAGGGAAAGAGTAGCCTCTTTTAGTTAAATGGGTTCTAGTTTACTTCTTGTCACCAGTCTAAAGTTTTAGAATACACTCCAACAATCAAGATTCAAGATACTTTCAAAATTATTCTGCGGCAACAGTTTTCTATTATGTCATCAGGGGCCGTTTACGGCTCCACTGTCTTCACTTAGGTCCTCAGCGTCCTCAGAAGGTGTTTACCGCGCTTCCACTGAGCTCAGTCCAAACATATCACAGGCTACGAATGGAATATGTTGCTGCTCCTGGATAAAACAACCGAAGACCAACAAGAGAAAACTGCTCTCCATGTGTGCATGAGGGAGAGCCCCCCCCAAATAACTATATATGATATATTATATATTACAATATAATAATAATAATAATAAACATTTTATTTATATAGCGATTTTCTAAAACTCAAAGACGCTTATACCTAATAAACCTAAATAACCTAATATACCCCAAATAACATCACTCTGACAAAACACTCGAGTCGTAGAAAAATGAGACATCTGCAGATAGAAACAGATCAGAGCAGGGGGAGTTAACATAATTTAAATAGTTATAATTCAAATTCAAATAAGTTCTGTTTCAAATCAAACATCCCAAGATATGAGTGGAAAGTATTGTTCTAGCTACTGCATTTCTAACCTTTTTTTTTTTACTCAATCATAGCTTAACCATGAGATTTCAGTACACTTAACAACACATTAACATTTAATATCCAGGAATTCACATTACAGACACTACCACTTGATTGATTGATTTTATTTATGGATATAGCAGACAATTAATCCTAGGGATACCATGTAAAAGTGAGAACACTTCATTCCAACATGATCCCTGATGAAATGGACAGGACAGACAGTAACAACACGGTCCAGCTATACACTAGTCTTGTTTTTAATCCTATTCTTCTCATTAGCAGCATATAGAGTAGAAAAGAAAAGAAGGGTTGTCATCTTTCCCCTCATCCACCTCTCTATGACCTCCAGAATAGTCTAGTATTTTAGTAGTATAGGATTTTTCCCTGTTATGTTATGTTCAGGATTGGTTCAATAAATGATTTGTTGTTTGAACATAATCACACCATTAGACAATTCATTGATTATTTATTTATTAGCCAAGTAAGATAACACACAAGGTGATGCACATAAAGGACTAAGAAAAACATCCGAGAGCAAATGAGCATCAGTATGACAACTATACTATGCTATACTATATCACATAAACTATACTGTACTACATATACTATATTATATATATATATATATATATATATATTATACTATACCATATATACCATACCATATAGACATTCGATTTTACTTGAAAATAGATGCATTACTAACAAAACTATAAGTAAAACACATTCCACTTTGATAATTTATGCAAGAATAATTTATTAAGATAATCTTCATCTTTTGAAAATCATAATTCCATACCTTAATTGAACAAATATCACATATATAAATTATCACAACTTCTTACATTAAAAATAGACAATACTAAATGCCTTGAGTAATGAGTTTATTGATTAAATTGATTTAATTTAATTGGACTTTTTTCAGGATTTTACTGAAATAATGCTCATTCTTTAAAACGGGTGCTTTCATGGAAGGGACAGATCTCAAAATGTAAGTAATGCCCAAGTAATGCCCAATAAGAAATAATGAAAGAAAAAAGAAAAACAAAGTATATGTGAGGGAGTAAACACCTCCAGAGGAAGTTGTTTGTAAGAAGCCACAAGCCATGCCAGGGAAAGGGGTCTTTACTTGAAAGATGAGCGGACCTTGCGTCCCTTCAGAGGCTGTGGTGGCCGGTAGTTGTCCACCATGCAACACGGAGCCTCTCCCTCACCGGTGAAAAGAAGACTGCGGAACTTAGTCATCTGATAAGATGGAAAGGATGGAGAGAGTAGAGAGTAAAAGTTTAGATCCCAGCTTCTGAGGGCAACATTTTGCACAAAGCAAAAATTGCATTGATTCTGTTCTAGCATCTGATCGGTAGTCATTTTGCCTTCCTGTGTTAGGTAACACAAGTACCCTTGTCCTATTGCAGATATGTGCAAATAATTGATAACAAATATATAATCAATTCAATTAATTTAATTACATATTTTAAATATTAACATTTTATTTGACTGTTGATATTGATATTGTGTTTATTTAGAGGTATAATCACTTCTAGCATTAGAAGTATCCCAAGTAATACTAACTCTGGTAACATATGTAGTAACAATGCTGCTGCTATGGTTATCAAAATAATGAGTAGAATTGTACATCATTTGACATATACCCCCCATATATATCTCCACAACAGTGCTATGAATGTTCTAATAAGCCAACAGTTATGGGTGGGTAAAAGTTAGTAGTAGTGAGATAGAGCCCAAGTGATACAGCCACCCCCAAAACCAGCCCACAAAGGGCCAAGAATATATCTTATCTCACTTGTGCATGCCTGCTGAGGTCTGACTACTCCCTTTGGAGAGTTATGACAGATATGCCTTGTTTTGCCTGATACACATTACATAATTTAAATTATAATCCTTTTGAGTTTTGCTTTAGCAAATAATACATTTATTTAGCAAATAATGGTTATTGGTTAAATAGAGATTGTTGTTTGAACATAATCACACCATTAGAGTATCTTCGGTATATACATGTATATATATATACATATATATATATAAATATGAATATACCTATTCACTTGCTCCATCTTTATTTTTCCAATATATAAAAAAAACATAACACATATAATATTAACTTCAGATGTCTGTGGAAAGCAAAAGCAAGTGTCTGTGATCACAATAAGATTACCCAAAATGATTTACTGTACAGTATACTACAATTATTATTATTATTATTATTATTATTATTATTTAAATAGGAACAAAAGAGAAACACCTGACACACCATATTCTGCAATTTCACCTCCATAATGCTCCTATCCCTCAAATAGGGACTATACTCACACTCAATTTGGTTTTGGGGGTTTGTGGAGTGTGGAGTGTGTGTGGTTGGTATCTGATTTAAGCAGCCTCACCTGAGGCCCAAGTCAGGCTGATTAGACTCTGGGGCTGAAGTGAGGCTGCACACCTGTGGTGCATCCAGTAATCAAGGCCCACAGGTTAAACCAGACCACACAGACTCAGGACAGAGTTAACCCTAACAGGTTAAACCAGACATCACCACACACACTCAAGGAGGAGCGCTAACATGTCAGGAGCCGGAAGAGGAGGAGCCCAGGAGGAGGAGCCCAGGAAAGCCACTTCGGTGGCTTGTGGCAAGAGTCATCTGCCACAATAACTGACTGGTCTATGGTATTATATTTATTCATTCATAAAATATGGATCACAAAAACAATAACTGTACAATAGAAACTGAAGTTATGAAATTATGGAATAGAATAATTGAAGAAATACAATAGCTACCTGTGCAGGGCTGACACTGATTGGCTCTTTCAGAACAATCCAAGTGACGCTCTCCAGCAGGGGGGGGGTTGTCAGGGAGCCGTCATAAGTCCAGTAATCCAGCGATACAGGAAGAAGGGTTTTTGGATCAAAGTTTGCAAAGTTGCTCTGCTTGCCCTGCATAGAGGAAATGATTAGATAAGGGATGATAATGTGTAAGCAGTGTGCCTACTCATCGTTGAAGTGCCCATGTCTTTGAGGGGAGGATGGTAACACAAGGATACCTTGGATTTGATGGCATTCAGGGCATCCAGAACATTCTGTAGTCTGGGATTCGCTGCACCAATCTGTAGTATAAAGAAATAAAGAAGCACACACACACACACATACATTGATTGACTGGACTATTTTTGGCGGAGTGCTCTTGATATCCATCTAGGTAATATCCTATGCCAAAAAATAAGCATACAGAGGACTTTCTGCTCTTTTTTTTACAAACCTAACCTAACAAACATCTCCAATGAGGACCTGAGGACACACCTGGTAGTTTGTCTAACCTCAAATTAAATGCCTCTAACCTAATACCTAAACTTAACTTGCTTTACCGTGGAATGAACACCACTTTTTACCACTGGATGTTAAGGAGCTGTGCGCTGCCAGCTCTGCAGTGGCATCAATTCACCAAAAGCCAAGGTGTGGCAACAGGGTCAGACGACAACGTCAACTCTGACATCACACTTGAAATGTCAAGAATTGAATGTCAACTCTGACATTCAATTGCCTGAAAGATAAAGGCTGTGTGTGCGGCTAGAGCACACACAATGTGAGGTCAGCACACATTTGGATCAATTATCACATTGATCACTAAGCTATGTGTTTAGTAGTCAGTGCCACACGGATGCAGCGCATGCACAGCCGTGATAAGGATGTGAATAAGAGCTGTAATGTGATCTCCTCAGAGGTTGACAAGTTAACAAGAATTGGCAAAATGCTTATTCTGTCCTCCTCATCACCGTCTTTTTGTTCAAGCTCTAGAAATGTTTTTGCCATTTGGCACTGGGCTTCAAGCAAGGTGATGTCAATGTGTTTTTCATACACTTTGACAAACTTTTGGATCTTGTATACATCCATGTAATAGGGGTAAGAATGATCAAATACCTGGATGCATCCATCATTTCCTCATTCTCTGTGAAATGCCGGTTAACCAAACCAGTGCTGACCTAACCAGTCAACTATTTAAAAAGACAGCCTTTTTTTGGTTATCCTGGTGGCCTTGTCTCGGGCCACTTGGTGATCCAATTATAAAACCTATGTTTGCCTGTATAGTAAATGTTTTTTACCTTATTAAAAGTCACAATGAATTCATCACGCATTAAATTCATAGCTGATTTAATTTATATAATATAGATATTTATAATATAAAAGTAGTTTCCAAAGGGCACCAAATTCACATTTTATCTAGCATTTAACTAGCTGCAGCATTTCCATGGGCATTTTGTCCTCTATAATGTCCTGTAGTTTGGAACAATGAGAGTGAACATTCACTTTGAGTGTCATTTAAAAATGTGTCATTTAGGGAAGTTGTTGAGGAAGATGATTAACAAAATAAAATAAAAACACACAGGAAGAAACTAGAAAGTTAAAATGTAAACCGACATACAATCTTTTAGGACTGAGTTAGAACACCACCAACTAATTCAAAATAACCAATCACCTTGAGAAAGACCCCCACAACGGCTAGGCCATCCGGTTGGCTGGCAGCTTCACCGAAGCTGGGATACTTGGTGTTCCAATGCACCAGATGGAGCTGTTATAGAAAGTAGAACGAAAACATATTATAGTCAGGCCATTCAGCCCACTTGTCATTGTCAGGGCGCCATGTCTATCATACGGCTAATCAGCCTAACTTCCTGATAAGACTCACAGAGGGAGAACATGCAAACTCAATATAAGTTTGAGCATCAAACTCAGGTCTTTTGGTATATTTCCCTCAGAAGCCCTTTACCTTCTATTATTAAAATAATGACAATAAATAATGATAATGACTTGCCCCAAAACTCAAATGGTTAGTCTATTGCATGTTCTTTGAATTAACTTCAACATAGTTCACTTATATAGAGTATAAAAGGCAATACCTCACAGGGGAAATTGACTCCACTGACTGTGTGCTCAGAACCTCTGTCATCGCTGGCACCCCAGTGAAAATGAAACTGCTTTAGACGATAGATCCCAGAAATTGGACCTGCAGTCAACACTTTGTTGTGAGAGTTGTGGAAAGAGGGCAGAGATGGAGGGAAGGCAGAAATCAGACTGAATTGAATATCAATTTTATAATTGAATATAATTGTATTATATAATTTAGTGGCTGTGGGCATTTGTACACGGTGCCACTTGTAGTTGGCTCTCTTTTGACCATTTAATGTACTGGAATCTTTTTTTTTTTTGCAATAACAAAACAACAAAAATGAGGCTCAGTGTTCAGGGGAAATGTTTTAGAAGCAGTGAATGCAACCAATATATCCAGACCACCAGATAACCTCCAGATAAAGAATGGTTATTCCCTACGAAGTTAACCCCATCTAATCACACACTGTTTATTAAGCCATTTTGTCAAGGTCTGACTAGCAGATCAGTGCCTCCACATAACACCTGCTAACAATATGTTTTCCAAGTACAACAGCAGCCAGAGTAGTTGTTGCACTTAAACTATTATATTATAGATTTCAACTCAAAATGCTGAGCCTAGAAGAGGCAGTACTCACTCGATGTATTTTCATCATCTACATAGTCAACCTGGAAGGAGTGTCCGTTGTTGAGGATTCCGCTGGAGTTGGAAGGATCATACTTTAGTTTAAGTGGCTTCAGAGAGGCATCATACTGCGCCTCGCTGGGAATGATGTTGATAGGCGACTGCCTGGGACCATTAGCAACAGGAAACTCTTCAGCCCAACTCTCAGGTCCTACAAAAATAATTAGATATAGTAAATCAATAATGTCATAACCTTGAAATAAGCTCTCAAAAAATGTTATGAAACTATCAAAATTATAATTTCATCTTCAATTCTATTGAACTGTACATAAAATATAAATATGCATTTTATGAAATAGGTGCTATAAATACTATGCAAATGCCTCACCATCATTTGGTCCGTATCCCCATCCGTGAGACATGGCAAATCGGTAAGTACAACCACAGAATGAAGGGTAACCCAAAAAACGTCCCAGTCTAGCCACTGTCGCCAGGCCACTGTCGCCTGGGGCGACAGTGGCTCAGGGGGTAGAGCGGTAGGTTGCTGGTTCAATCCCCTGCTCCTCCTAGCCAAGTGTCGAGGTGTCCCTGAGCAAGACACCTAACCCTAACTGCTCCCGACGAGCTGGCTGTTGCGTTGCATGGCTGACACCGCCGTCGGTGTATGAATGTGTGTATGAATGGGTGAATGTGAGGCACAAATTGTAAAGCGCTTTGGGTAAAAGCGCTATATAAATGCAGTCCATTTACCATTTACCATTTCTAAGCTGTTGCAGGAGTTTATATGCATGCATTGCCTGAGTTGGCTCATATGGCTTATCAGACTAGTACACTGAGTACTCACTGCATAAAGTAACCCGGTGCACCCTCTAGAGATTAAGGGTGGTATTCTCGATTCATTAGCTGTTTTCTTGTCCATGTTATAGTATAGTCATTGTCTTTGCTTTGTTATGCCATTATAAGGCAACTCAGTATTTTGCATGTATTTAATTAGAAATTATTTGAGAGGGAGCATTGACGCAGAAAATACAAAATGTAACTGGTTAAATAAGTGGGCAATTAAATCTGGAGATTGTGGGCATGTATTGTGTGTCTCTTGCCTACTTTCTTTTAGTTTTGCACCTTTTGAAAGTTTTTAATAACAAATAAAATTGTAGCAGAATTCACTGCTACGCACCGCTCCTCCAACACCAGGACACATTGAGTTAACCGGTTTCAGGGTTGAGAATGGTCTATGCAGGCAGAGCAGGTGGTAAATGCGTGACATGTCCACGGCTGGTTTAACCTGTTATGGTTAACTCTGTCCTGAGTGTGTGTGGTCTGGTTTAACCTGTTAGGGTTAACTCTGTCCTGAGTGTGTGTGGTCTGGTTTAACCTGTTAGGGTTAACTCTGTCCTGAGTGTGTGTGGTGACGGCTGGTCCAGTAATCAAGACCCACAGGTTAAACCTGTGGGTCTTGATTACTGGATGCACCACAGGTGTGCAGCCTCACCTCAGCCCCAGAGTCCAATCAGCCTGACTCTGGCCTCAGGTGAGGCTGCTTAAAGTGTCCGGACACCCGGAAGAAAAACAAAACAAGCAAACGACGGCGCCTAGCGAGGCTCCCGGGGGGACGGAGGAGGCCAGACACGCCCTGAGGTGTTTTGGCTCGGCTCAGTTCATCTGGATAGCAAAGCATTTTGTAACTCGCTGTACATATACATAAATAAATCACACAATCCAAATAAAAGAGTGGATAAAATAAGAATGTTAATAATAAAAAGAGAATTTCTAATTATGAGCCAGATTAAAAAAGTATGTCTTCAGTGACCAAGGAATATATAATCACTTCAGCATGGTCTGCAAGGGGATAGAACCAGCAACATTGGTGTTATCAGCACCACACTCTAACCAAATGAACTAAGCAGCCACTTATCTTACCATAAAGCAGATCAGTAGCGGAGGAAAAGAAACAAACCAGGATTCCCTTAGTAGCGGCGAGCGAAGAGGGAAACGCCCAGCGGCTCCGATTGATTCTAATTTTGTAATAAATCTCGAGCATAATCCCGCCCAATTTAAACCCAACACCAGGAACAAAAAAAATGTAATTGACAATATTTCAGACATGGATTGAAACTAATGTCCAAGACTTTAGATGATTACTAGTCTGTACATAAGACCCTAAATTACATAGTTAGAAGGTTTTTGTGGATTTGTGTGTCCGGACACTTTTACCACACACACACAACAATACAATACGCATATGATTCAATATGATTAATATTTGCAAAATGTTGCAAATAAGTACAAATTAAATAAAACATTAAATATAAAACCAAAGTATTGATGACAATGTGATTGTAAAGGACCAAGCGAAGGACGAAGGTAGATGTTTATAAAAAAGAAAATAAGTTTATTTCCCAAAACAAGTGTTAACAAAAAAAGGAAACCACAAAACTTGGGCATCAAACTTACAACATGCTTTCCAGTCTCTACATGGCTTCACAAACAAACCTTGAACTGAAACACAGGGGATTTATGAGGCCAACCAAACATACAGGGAGGCCTGCAAATGAGTGTATAGCTACAAGGGCTACACACGTTTAAACCTTATTCTCCTCATATATGTGGACAATACCACATTACTGAAAGAAGTTCCATGAATCTGTAGTGTTAAATCAAATAAAGAGCATGTGAATGAGCATGCTTTACAAAGCAAATCTAAATATAAAATATATAATAGTCAATGGAGGCTGGTGTTTACTGTTGTGTTGTATAATTACTGATGTGCGGTAAATGGGGTGGCCTTCACACTGTGAAAACTTTAAAAATACATCACTGTGAAGTTCACAGTGATGTATTTTTAAAGTGCGTCTGATAAAACTAGACAGGTACCTATTTTCAGTGTTGGAGTTCCTATACCACATACTGGAGTGACATTGCTGAGGCAAAGCCACATTGAAACCGGTCTAGTGTAGAGATCAAGTTAAATAAAAGATTGGGATGTTTTTGGATGCAATAAACCCAGAGCTCTCTTGTGAACCACCAGGAAACAAACACACAGATAGTCCATATATAGACAGCCCCTCCTAAAGGGGCGTTTCACATCAATCATAATGAAAAATAACCAAAACACCAATTACACGTGTGTGAATTATATATGTCCATCAGTCTATGTGGAACCACCACAGTAGCTTGTTTCTCATCTTTAGAACATTGCACTGTGTTGCGTATTTGACCTCTTCCAGCTTCCTTCAGGAGATCCAGGGCCATACAGGTGCACGGAAAAGGGAAAACCTAGTTGATGCATAGTGGTCTCAACAGAATGGTTGCCCAAACGGCCACAAACTCAATCTCTTGTCTGTCAAGTCCTCTCTCTCCATCCATCCTGCACATGGGCCGACGGGGGGGACGGGTGGCAACTCTATCATGTTTGATTATGTTTTCGTTTGAGAATCACAATGTATTTTTTTAGCTAAATCATCAAATTTGATCGGATAGTTTGAATTTAAGATTGTAGCTATTTATTTCTCTTTACATTTTGACTTAGGAATTTATAAGCTGCAGATGTCGATTATATTAGTGATTAATTACATATAAGACATAGCAATTTATAATCTGCAGCGTAGCCAAGTATGCTAGGCCTACTATATTGGAGCGGAAGGATACAGAGAAAGCGCTTCAGGAGGCTAAAATAGTCTTTATGTAGCTGACGGGCCGACACTGAGTGCCGTCACCCGCCTCACAAAACTATCCTGACTGGGAAGATGAAACATAAACAAGAGCTGCTGGCTCTCTGCTGCGTGGCTGGTTCTGGCTCTCTGCTGCGTGGCTGGTTCTGGCGTCGTAGGGCTCTGGACCCAATCTCACTGTGGGGGAGCGCAGAACAGAGTATTTATTGTTGCTTAGTCATTATGCTCACCACCCACAGCTACGGCTGTTGCTGCGATTGAGCCGCCCCACCCTCTCGTTTGCATCCCACGCCTCGCCACGTCCCTTCACACCACATATCCCCACCGCCCGCCTTATGCTGCGTTCACATGGAATCAGGCAGACGGTAGACAGCAAACCGGATATCATGTTAGTGGATGAGAGCAGGACAGACGGCAACAGAAACGGTAGACGGCACTACCTTCTGAAGTTCAAGTATTTTAACTTTTTGCCATCCTCCGCAATGGAATGTAGAACCGGATGTGACGTAGCTCCCTCACACAGGAGAACACACAGAGATCTGGACAAGAAACTAACACCACCTGAATAATATGATCAGTTCTTATCCTGTTGGAAATTAATGAATGACCTCACGTTTTGGAGGGAATTTAACATTAATGTTAAGTTTGCAATAGAATATTAAGAGAAAGCTGCATTTTATATCCATTACTAGAATAATTACATAAAATAATAGAATATATTTGATTCCATTCTTTGTAAACAATACGACATCACCATAACAACATATCATCATGTGTCCTGCCGTTCCGTCAGACTGTTTGTTTGTTTGTCCCGTGAGCCTGAAGGTGTTGTCCTTCAGTAACGTAGGGTGTAGTAACGTAGGGCGTCGACCGCCCACTTGATCGCCAAGCACTGCTTCTCCACTGTGTTGTTCCTCAGCCGCACATTTTCGGGCACAAGGGGATGAGCACCGGGTGCCCCCTCCACCTCCTGGGAACGGCCCCCAGCCCCCTGTTTGATGCATCAGTCTGCAAAACAAAAGGAAGCTGAAAGTTAGGTGTGTAAGAGTGGTTCCCCACAGAGACCCTTTTTAACCATCTCAAACGCCGTCTGACAGTGCTCGGTCCACTGGACCGGATCTGAAGCACCCTTTCAGATGAGGTCAGTCAGGGGACTGGTCAGCTCAGAGAAGGTGGGGATGAACCGCCTGTAGTAGGCGGCCAGTCCCAGGAATGCCTTCACCTGCTTTTTGGTCTCAGGCTGCAATAGCCTCTGTCTTCTCTACCTGCGGGCACACCTGCCTGCTGCTTAAGTGGTACCCCAAATACCGTACCTCCCTCCGTCCAACTGCACACTTTGGGTTGGCCGTGAGCTCTGCCCACCTCATTGACTCGAGCACGCTGCCATCCACTGCATATGCTGCTGTCAGGTGTCACTATGAATAATGACATCCAGGTAAGCAGCAGCATACTCAGTGTGCGGATGCAGCACCTGGTCCATGAGACGCTGGAAGGTGGCTGGGGCTCCAAACAACCCAAACGGAAGTGTATTGAATTGGAACAAACCGCACGGATTGGAGAAGGACGATTTTTCCTTAGACTCTGGAGATATGGGAATCTGCCAGTAGCCCTTGGTTAAATTCAGTAAAAAAAACAAAACGAGCCAATGCGTAACCGATCTAGGAGTTCGTCGACCAGAGGCTTTGGATACACATCGAATTTTGACATATCATTCACCCTACAGTAGTCCACACAGAACCGAATAGACCCATCGGACTTGTGAACATGTACGATGGGGCTAAACCAGCCACTGTGGAACTCTGCCACTGTGGGACTCCTCCACTGTGGAGTTTAATGTGTGACGCGCATCCCAGTAGAGGAGAGAAGACGTCAGCCAACCACTGCTGCTCTCTGATGTGGAGAAAGGTATCTATCACAGGGGACCGAGGCAGATTGTTTGGATTTTATAACCTCTGGTCCCAGCTCACCCTCCTAGATTATTGACGTTACCAGCGAGACTGGGCGCACCTCGTTCAAAATTTGAACCTTGTAGACAACATCCCCGACCCATCGTGTGACCACAATGGTCACACGATGGGTCGGGGATGTTGTCTACATGGTTCTGCCACTAGGAGAGTAATTTTGAGCTGAATGTATGCATAGGGTTGCGCTTTTTTTGTATGGCACATTTTTGTATGCTGTCGGTGATGCAGAGAACATTAGCAAAACCGCTGCATGCTGTACATTTTGGTTTATTTGGTGCTCAAGACATTTTTCAACATGGACATGTTCGAGTAAATGCAATCAAAGAGGGCTTTTATGGAATTGCAGGCAATTTAGTTAGTCAATATTTGACAATTTAATGAAAATGTATTCCTATCACTATCTTTTATTATGGAGCCTACCACATTAGAGTCTCCCAACGTCATTGGCGCAGTGGACTGCACTCAGATCTGCATCAAATCTCCCTCTAGCCCAAACGAGGCAGATTTTGTGAATCAAAAAGGCTTTCACAGCATTAATGTGCAGGTACCCATGACATAATTTTCCTCGAAAATGTCATTGTTCTAGAACAAATAATATCATATGCCTGTCTTTGACAATAGGGTATGACACAGCGTTATTAGTTCACCATAGTATAACATTATTGTAGAATATGAATAAGGTGAACTCATGGTAAGAATAGAGAGAATAACCCTACTGCAAGCACACACAATGAATCCTAAATAAATACAATTTAATTGATTGGGGTAATAAGACACTTGAAAATGAACCTATACATTTTCCCACACACTTACGCATTTAACCCATTTGTAATTTTTTGCCATGCTTCTTGTTTTGCTTTTGACGCTGTCACTTTGTTGGATTTTGCCATAATGTTTGTAATCTTCACAATTTTGCATCATCTCTGGTTCCTCCGCCATGAAAAAAGGCGCTCTTTCTGTTGCAATGTCATTGCATGATCGGAAATCACGGTTTCGGTGAGCGACGCTGCCCCCTTTTTAAAGTAGGAAGGGCATGCGCACCTATCCTGATTATTTAAGTCTGGTTTGAGTTAACAAGACTGTTTTAGCACAAATCAGCCTTTGAGGAACCGAGATAGCCTGACTTCAATCATTGGGTTCATTTAAGAGGGCATCCATCCCCCCCACCATCCAATTTGCATCTGGAATCAATACTACAGCCAGTCATCCTCCCAGCGATCAGTCAAGGCCAGTTAGTAGAGCTTTGCAGAGTTCCATATTACAGGCTAGGATGTAAAGGGTTGTTATATAGTTACATTTTCTATATGGATATTTTATTTTGCTGTTTTGCTATTTTGCAAAACACATATTTTGTATACATTTGTTATTCTCATCTTTTTATATTTTCTTGAATGATAATTGTATATTTAAAATAAAAATATATGACTTTGAAGACCAACAGATGCAGTTTGGCTATATTCTTTATTTATATGGTGCGCAATAGTGGACAATAATGATGAATGACTAAATGACAAAACCAAAGGGTGCATTATGTGCAGCTAATATCCCATAGTCTAACTAAACATCACTGTAAAGTTAAGTTTCCCTGTTAGAAGGTACACATTTGGTACACTTTGTAGTAAAAACACACGTAGAATGGTTGTGCCGTCATGATTATTCACTTCAAAACTCAGTAGTAAAGTAGTAAAACTCAAAGTAAAAACTAAAGTAAAAAAAAAGTAGTTGTAGAATAAATGCAGTAGTACACCTGGGAGGTCAGACCTTGTCTTCATGGCCTAGGCAGGTCAGGAACAGGAACAGGGCTAAGCAGGTTTGGAACAGGGCTGGGGAGCGAGGCAGGGTAGCTGGGGAGCGTGGCTGGGAAGGGAGTGCCGCAATCCTCTCCATGATACAGCCAATGAGGCGTCCTGATGCTCAAAGGTGGCTGCCAGGAATGTGGATAATGGTGAAATCTCTGCTGGGTTCATTCTTTGGTCGGTTCCTTCTGTCACGGCTTGCGCAGGCAGGTGAACCCAAATGCAGAGCTCAGACTCAGGGTAGGTGCAAAAGACAGAAACAAACCTACAACAAAC
>OMKN01017187.1:0-19797 GCA_900302345.1 Melanonus zugmayeri
TGGAAAACTTGCATAGTGCAGGTTTAACTTTATTGGGTTTTTTTCTAAAGCAAATGCCACATGCAAACCTAGAGAGATTTCAAATAGAAGTGGCCAATGACTTTTGACCTGTTGCTCCCTACAGGACAATCATCTACCTGTCTATCGTCTACGCCCTTGGACAGATTGTGATGGCCATCAGCGCTATCCACGACATCACTGACGCCGACGGAGATGGGACGCCCGACAACATGACGCTCCACGTGTGGGTTTTTTATTATTTCACCATAAATCTGTCAAATACAAATGAAAGCAACACTTTGAAATTAAACATGCGCACTTAATCATGATAAGACTGACCTCACTAGCAACAACTTCCATAGAGTAGGCCTACCGTAATTAAAGCTGGCTATATCATTTCTAACAAATGACTCAAATAATCTTAAATCTTACCTACTACCAACCTTGCAACCATGCATACGCATGCATCGCTGATAGAGTCGTTTCTGTCCTACCTGCAGCACGTTGTCCATGGTGGGTCTGGTCCTCATCGCTCTGGGGACCGGGGGCATCAAGCCGTGTGTGGCGGCCTTCGGTGGAGACCAGTTTGAGGACCACCAGGTGAGCATGACTACAGGAACTACAGGAACTGGATTGTGTGTGTGTGTGTGTGTGTGCATTCAGTGCATTGCATTGCACATGCATGGGATTCATTGAGACACGGCGGCCGCACGCTTCCTCCTCCTCTCTGCAGGAACGCCAGCGCAGCACTTTCTTCTCGGTGTTCTACCTGTGCATCAACGCTGGGAGTCTGCTGTCCACCATTATAACGCCCATCCTCAGAGGTAAATCAGAACGGGAAACTTTAGAGCAAAATGTCCAACAGCCTAACGTTTATCTATCTACAAGTGTCATTAAATTGTGAAATAATAATGAATTCAATAATAATCAGAAATGCCAAAAAAAATAAGAATAAGAAATGAGTGGAAAAATGTGTGGAAGAAGTAGATTTGAACCCTAACCCTAACCCTTTAACCCTTTAACCCTTTAACTCTAACTCTAACCCCTAACCCTAATCCTTTATCCCTAACCCCTAACCCTAACTCCTAACCCTGAAATGACTACCGAAGCAGTCCTGGTTTACCTGTGAGTCCTTCTCTCTGCAGCCCAGGAGTGTGGGATCCACAGTCAGCAGAAATGTTACCCTCTGGCCTTCGGCGTTCCGGCGGCCCTCATGGTGGTGGCGCTCGGTACGTTTCTGACTGTCACCAGCTTTACGATATATATCAACAAGTATAGTACAGTGTGTAGTAAGTATAGTACATATTGTGATGTAAAAGCCCAGTAAAGCAGCATTGTCCTTACAGTTGTGTTCATCGCCGGGAGCGGTATGTACTACAAGGCCGAGCCCCAGGGAAACATCATGTTGGACGTATGCAAATGTATTGGGGTGAGTGTAGATCATGATCACAACATCATCTAATAGTTAAGAATGTGTTGCAATTTATCCATTGAATTTGTTCATTTGCTCTCCTATTGTTCAGTTTGCCGTTAAAAACCGCTTCACACACAGAAGCAGTCAATACCCAAAGAGGACTCACTGGATGGACTGGGCTGAGGAGAAATATGAAGTACAGCTTTTGTATACAAGTTATACACTTTGAATACAGTTCCTTATAGCGATAAGGTGTATATATGCCTTTATTCAACCATTCATATCTTCTCTCTCTGCTCTGATAGAAACTTCTCATCGCCCAAATCAAAATGGTTCTCAAGGTTCTCTTTCTCTATATTCCACTTCCGATGTTCTGGACACTATTTGACCAAAAGGTAATTTTCATTGAAACCGCCGCCCAGTTTTATGATAACATCACATTTTATACCTAATGCATAGTTTATGGTGGTTTAACATTTAATTGTCTCATAACTCTACCATTAATCCACAGGGCTCAAGGTGGACTTTCCAGGCCACCACTATGGATGGAAACTTTGTATGCATCGCATTTATTCATCCATGAAAATAACAGTAGAAACAATAGAAACAACAATAGAAAGTGTTGCTTCAGTTTTGCTAAGCACTCTACTCTCTCCCTAGGGCTTCCTTATTCTACAGCCGGACCAAATGCAGGTAACATAAAGGAGTGCATGGTGTTGATGTTGAGTAGAGCTGCAACTAACGATTATTTTCATAGACAATTAATCGTCGATTCTTTTTCCCATTAATCGATTAATCATTTAGTCTAGAAAATGTCATAAATAATAGCAAATGCCATCACAAAGTTTCCAAAGTGATTTCTTAAATGTGCTTTGCTTTATCTGACAAGCAGTATTCATTTTATAATGATCCATGAACCAAATATTTGAATTTCTGAAGCATCAAGCAGCAAATGGTTGGTATAAGATAAATTACCTAAATGATGAATTGATTATAAAATTTTGATTCAATACATTTTCTGTCGATCGCCTCAGCAATTAATCGACTAATCGCTGCAGCCCTAATGTTGAGTGAGGGTCTTCAGGCACCACTTAGCATAGTATAAATATATTAACATGTTATTCTCACTCACTATTCTTATATATTAACATGTTATTCTCACTCACTATTCTTATATATTAACATGTTATTCTCACTCACTATTCTTCTGACAGACAGTGAACCCCATTCTCATCCTGACCCTGGTGCCCATCACGGACCGCGTAATTTACCCTCTGATCAGAAAATGCGGTCTGAATTTCTCGTGAGTCTGAGCTGTTCTTGAGCCGATAACGATGGCGGTCGTGGAAACACAGACCGTTAATATAATCAGCAAGATCTTGTGAAATGAGGCATACATGTTTCTTGTTTAACATTTGAAGAATGATGCTTTCAATGCAAGGATCTGAGTGTAAAGTCTATACTTTCTTTTCGCAGACCTCTGAAGAGGATGACTGTCGGCATGTTCCTGGCAGCCATGGCTTTCGTTGCTGCCGCCCTGGTTCAGATTGAGATTGATGTGAGTATAATCTGAGAATTATCTACACACCACAGTGGTATGAAATCTACCAAAACCGTAGTCTAACGGAGTCTAATGGACTTCTTACTGGATCTCGAGAGATCATAACCATCATAAGAAAGAAATTCTTCTAACTACTAGTACATACGTACCTTTCAGAAAACACTGCCTGTCTTCCCATCCGACTCCCAAAGTCAGCTGAAAACGATCAACCTGGGCAGTGATCCTTTGACAGTGAACCTGCCCGACCGTGTCATACAGCTGCCTCCAGGTCAAGTAAGTCACCACAAACAGCCCAACTGTAGTCTCTTTTTATGTTTTTTACATAAATAAATATTTTTTATTTAGTATTACATTTTGACATTTTTCACATTTCTCTCATGTTGAATATTACAGTTGATCCAATAAAAACAAAAACAAAAGAAAACACAAATATATATATGTATATGTGTATATATAAATAATAGAGAAAAAAATACATGTAAAAATAAAATGCAAAAATATACAATTACGTTTTTTTCTGTTTTGCAGGCTAGTGAGGAGTACTTTCTGTTTGATGAAGATATCATCGTGGTTTCCATCGGCACCACAGGGATCCGTAAAATCCTCCAATTGACCAAGGGCAAACGTCAATCAGTTATCATCCCAGCAAACATCTCTCATGAGTGGCCACTGGTAAACGATTATCATTAATCAATGATCCACTCATATCATGCAAGGCAGCTACATTACATCTATCTATCATTCGATATATCTGCATTACTTCAGACAACATCAGTTAAATGTATGTTTTATACATTACAGACTAATGAGGATTTAACTGCCAAACCAGAGCAAGGCAACAATGCAATTAGGTGAGATATATTCTGAATGATCTATTCTGAAGGAGTAAATACTGGAGGGAAATCCAAGTGATGTTGGGACACTACACATGATTTATTGGTTTATTTTTCTTCCAAATAAAAACCTTTCAGATTTGTAAGTGGGATACATCCAGTGAACATATCAACTGGCGGCGTGAACTTTGAAATACCCGACGGATCCGTCTATTCAAACTACTCTTCTCTCACATATGGACCGTAAGAAACATTTCTTTATACTGTATTTTCCACCCAATTCATTATTGTATTCACTGATTGCGAAGTCTACCTTTGGTTGTTTTTGAAATGCCTGATTTTCTCTCTCCACAGGACCGTCTTCACTATAAAGAGTGGTTCACAGTCTTGTGAATATTCAAAAGAGTTTGGCTTTGGAAGCTCCTACACATTTATTATCCCCAGCTCTTTCACCTTTGAACAGAATGTAGGTATCACTGAAAATTGCAATCATAGATAAAACCAGGGGCGGACTGGGGCCCAAAAATGGCCTGGGACTTTTTGACCCAGACTGGCCCATAATAAAAAAAATCGTCCGTTGCCACACCGGCTCACACAAGCGATCATGCGATTTGTTAAACCTTTCAACAGGTTTTTTAACCTTTTTAATTTTAATATCGGCCCGATTGTCCAGCGGCCCACCGGGAAAACTCTCGGTGCTCCCGATGGCCAGTCCGCCCCTGGAAAAAAGAGGAAAAACAAATCAATGTATTAAACAGCAAATAGAAATAAAATGGACTTTGTATGTTAAACCTGCACTATGTAAGTCTTCACATTAGCAACCTCTAGTGGCTTTAGACAACAGCAGCTGTCATGTAAATTATATAGCGATAACTGTAGCTACAACTCAAGCCACTATTATAATAGTGGAACACTTCCCTGGATGGATTGACTCGTGGATGAGGTATTATTCTTGAGAAACTTTCTAGTTCATATACATTTTTAATGGAGTAAATAGCTGCAGTAGAAAAGTTACATAGTGCAGGTTTAAGGGGATTAAGAGGACTTCTCATATTCAGCCCAAAACCAAGAAATATCTTTCTTGGGAACTGTCCATAACCCTGAGAGAGAGCGTCTTAGTGAATAGTTGTCTTGTGTTATTATGTTTAGTGTGCCTCCATTGCTGTGGCTGAAGACATCAAGCCCAACTCGGTCCACATGGCGTTCCAGATCCCCCAGTACTTCCTGATCACCGCCGGAGAAGTCGTGTTCTCTGTCACCGGTCTGGAGTTCTCTTACTCACAGGTATATGTCTTTCAGAGTAACTCTTGAATATACTCATGAATGTGCATGTTGCCCTTAGTACACAGAGATGATAATTGGGTTGAATTTGGTTTTTCAAAAGAGGAATCATCCTCTTTTGTAAAAAAAAGTACAGCTTTACTCTTTTTTTTCAAAAGAGTTTTTACAGGGATCCATTAATTGATCACACAATCAATTCACATAAGTGTCCCTTCTAGTTTCTCTATATTTCTGACTGTATTTGTGGCGTTCTACTTCCAAGGCGCCCAGCAACATGAAGGCCGTGCTGCAGGCCGGCTGGCTGTTCACCGTGGCCGTCGGGAACTTCATCGTGCTAATTGTGGCTGAGATCGCACAGATCCCAGAGCAGGTAAGGAGTCCTCCCTGCACATTATAGTATATTATTATATATTATCATGTTAGTATTATTTGACAGTGTTCTACTATTTTTGCTTATCCCCTGCTTATTTAATTTAATTTTGTCTTCTGTGTTGTTGTCTGCTACTGGAAAACTTGAATTTCCTTCGGGATGAATACAGTATTTATCTTCTGCCATCAACAGTCACCACAGTGAAGTTCAGATTCAGATTCAGATTCAGATTCAGATTCAGATTCAGATTCAGATTCAGAGTTCAGATTCAGATTCAGATTCAGTATGTATGTATGTACACACACACGCGATTGTAATGTTTCACGCTGGGTCTTTGCTCCTGTTCTTCCAGTGGGCAGAGTTCGTCCTCTTCGCCTCGCTGTTGGTCGCCGTGTGCCTCATCTTCTCCGTCATGGCGCATTTCTACACCTACATGGACCCCGCCGAGATCGAGGCCCAGTTCAAGAAGGATGACAATCACGAGGTCCCACGAGACGGAAAGGATAAAAAGGATAAAAAGGATAAAAAGGATAAAAAGGGCAAGAAGACCTCCCTCGAGCTGCAGGAGGGCGTAAAACACATTCAGAAACAAAGCAAACTGTAGATGGCTGTCAACATGTGCTTTTGTGACTGTTCTGTTCAGATGTAATTGTGAATACTGCCATTATTGTTTTGTGAACCACTTGGTGTGTGTGTGTGTGCGTGTGTGTGTGTGTGTGTGTGTGTGAGAGAGAGAGTAAGAGAGAGTGAGAGAGATAAATATAAATCCCTGATTTTAATTGTTTTTTATGTGTAATGTTGAGAATAAAAATAAAACATGTATGTTTTTTCCTCATTGGTATTTACTCTTCATATTTACACATAACACTCGCTATAATAGCGATATAAAACTATTATATTATAATAATAATATTACAATATTACAATATTATTATTATAACGTTGTATTATTTAAAAGTCGTAAAGGTCATAAAACTGGGTGTTGATGGTTTGTGTGGTGTGTGTGTGTGTGTGCTTGTTACATTCATAGATGTACATTCTGTTCAACCAATCTCCCCCCGGGATCATGTTTAGTGTAGGACCTAATACCTGCAAACGCATATGTTGTTTTTGTGTTTCTTTTTCGTTTTACAAGCGATACAAATCAATTAGACATGAGTTCAAGAACTCAAATCAGTATATTATAACTATAAGCATTTACTGTTATTATTAGTCTCTCGATTAATAGATTTTTGCTGAATCTTTGTACTGTTTTAAGCGGCTTCTAAAACCCATTTTTATAGGCGAGCCTTTTTATAGATCTCCATTCATGTCTTATCTCTTGGTTTGGTCTGGTCTCTGTGCCGTGTTTTTATATTGTACTTTATTATTCTTATTTATTTTTGCCTTATTTACCTATTCATTTATATTTTATGTTGTCATTTACTTTGACGTTTTTTATTTATTCATTTATATTTTCGTGTATGTTTGATGCTCTTTGTAATTGTGTTTCAAATGTGTGTGTGGAGCACTTTGTAACTGTGCTGTATAAATAAAGTACTTACTTTTTTTTTCTTTCTTTTTTTTCAACAGTATGTTTATTGAGTTTTCAACATTTTACAAAATAATAATAATAATGATAATTAAAAAATATATAATAATAATAATGATCATTTAAATAAACCCCTTGTATGTATGTACACTATCAAATAGCCACACAGCTGGTATATACATACATATAAGACGTACTTACTTAATTACTTAATTTGTTCCTATACTCCAGCAGGAGGAGGCTCCTCCTCCTCCTCCTCCTCCTCCTCATCATCAAGTGTCACTTTTTGGGCGACTTGTGCGTGAGCGTCGACAACGTGGGCTGTTATTGTTTTTTCCTCGCCTGTGATTGGTCCTCCCGGAACACGAGGGCGGAGACACAGCGATCAAAGATGGCGTCATAGGTAGTCCACAAAAAAAGTGATGAGGAGGACGATCCGAAAAACGACACCGCGTTCCTGAACCAGTGTGTGTTTTCTCTGGTGTGTGTTTTTGGTGTGTGTGTGTTGTGTGTTGTGTATTGTGTGTGGGTGTGTGTGTGTGTTTACCGGGGCCGGGAACAACTCTGAATATTATTAGCAAGTAGCGGAGCTCTGCGGGAGAGAGACACTCACATACACACACACACACACACACACACACACACACACACACACACACACGGCTGCCATTGGAAGCTCAACTCTGGTGTTTTTATTTGAGGTGAATTGACTTGGTTTCTCGGTTAACACGACGCCAACCCAAATCCCAGAACCTCTCACCATGAGTCTAGTTTTACTTCTTCCCCACTCTTACTTCCTTGTGACCCTCGGGTTTCAACCCCAAAGCTGAGACTTTATTAAGCTTATTTCACCGTGGCTTAGACACAACTGGGGGTGAAATGCACACCCGAAATGCAGTAGTTAGGAACGGTGTCTGTTATCGCAGAAAGAGACAAAGAACAGCATTTAGCCATGTAGACATTTGGATAGCATAAATACTGTAGTCAAAATTACTTCTAAAATTATTGAAGTTATCTACTATGAGTATGTATAACACAACGGCATCATAAAACCAATGCAGAGCCTGGCAGGTCTGCATGGCACTGCATCTTTTAATTAAAATGAAAGCATGGGAACCCCAAGGAAAAAATAAATAAATAAATAACGTTTTTTCTACTATAATGTGCAATGGATGCTATTTGCAGATCAAAGATGGATTACATAGTTTAGAATGCTCCACTTCCATCTCTCATTCCTTCGTAGCGGTATGATAAGAACTAAGGGTGAGGGTGGGGTATTCTTGATGATTTTTTATGAGTTTCGACGTCCTATGGGCCTTATTCACCTAGCAGCCATCTTAGTTCTAAATGCTGGCTTGGTTCTAAACGCTATGCATCAGCAAGCATGTAGAACCAAGATGGAACCAAGATGGCCGCTAGATGAATAAGGCCCATGGGCATCCACACAATCTGCAATCGTTGAAGTCGCTATAGGAAGGCTAATGAGAAGACTGTCCTGGAAGATTCCAGGACAGCCGGTCTGAGAACTGTGTGTGTGATCACACAGTCAAGGAAGCGTGACTAGAAGGGGGAGGAAGTCCAAAAACAGAATATCCTGCTCCCCAGGAGCCACAGAAACAAAACGCAACACAGTTGAAAGCTTTGCACATTAGGATCAACTTCTAGGGCCACAGTGAACAGAGTACACCAGCAAGCCCAAATGTCTGTGTGTTCATGGTGTGCGTGTCTGTGTTGAAAGACCGGCAGTAAATTGTGCAGAACCATTTTATCGCTGCCTGACAAGGAATTTTTGAGGGGGAAAAAAATTATATATATATATACTGTGTATACAATTTCCAGCTCCTCTTCAATTACGTCAAAACATTGTGAATGCATTACATCCGATATAGAATACCGGGGATGTGTCTGTGTGTTCAGTGTTGAAGGTAACACACGTAGATCCCTCCCACACACACACACACACACACACACACACACACACAATCAATAAATCAGCCCAGTATATTATTAGTCAATATCACGCAGTGTGTGGTACATCCATCCATCAGATACTGGAACCTAACCATCCACAAAAGACATGCAATCTGCAGTCTCATTTTTACACAAACTTCTTCGCAGTGCACTGCAGTGTTCCAAGCTCAGAAACCAGGCAAGATATTTAGCTTGGCTACGTTTTCAGTTGGTTTACAAAAATAATTACAAAAATAAAAACGACAAGGAGAAATCTGCAAAGGGAGTACAAAACAGTCAAGAAAAATGGGACAGTCATGCTTGCATTTCCCCTTCTAAACCAAAGGCTTCAATCTTTATATTCCCAATATACGGCTAAATACCAACGTAGCCAAGAACATTGTTCTCCACATCAAGCCATCCTGTTTTGCCTTGTGGGAAAGCCACACATTTACAGAACGACCTCGACCGCTGATAATAGGCTTTAAGCGTGAGTGCACTTTAATATTTCACCGCTCGTACATCCAACGCCGGTAATTAAGAAGGGTAATTACAGTATATGTTGTGAGCACATCTCCTCTCCCACTGGTGATCCCAACCCTGACTTTTTTTTTTTTCCTCCACTTACCACTACAAAGTAATGCTATCTTTCAAACTCCAAAAGCCTCTTAACATGAAATGATATACAGCCAGCTTGTGTGTAGCGATGGGTGTTTCATACAGCACTTATAAAAAGCTTTTTAAAGCCTTAAAAAAAACAACAACAAAAAACATCTAGACTTTTCTTCAATACATAATGTTTCTGACCATCTATCTTTTTGATCCAGACCCTGTGGAGAAGAAAACCTGGAGCGACCAAGCAGTGAGAAGAACATTAGGAGAATCCTACTCTTCCCTTGGGTGTCAAGCAACACAATCTTCTCCATGAAAGGCATGGTTGAGAACTTTCCACAAGTGAACTCTAATCTCTTTTTTCAAACTATGTTCATTTCAACCCCAAAAGACTTGAGATGGTCCTTTAGGACAAGAGCAAAATACCTTCAGTTTTCCGACAAACAACATTTCTACGAATCTTCTCACTGGCTTGATCAGAGCCAGTTATCACTCTTCAGTTTTTATTTCCCTTGCTGTCATTAGGGGCCTTAAGTACAAACCTCTGGCTCTGACTATGTGCCATAATTATACGATAGATGAAAAGAGAAGTGGAAAAGGAACTTGGCAGGGATACTGACATTCCTGATATGAAAAATCCACAATTTGGCCTTAATTCGAGCTCCAGTTCATCTGCTTTGCCAGTCTCAATGGAGGACTGTACGCAGAAAAAAAACACTTTGGCTGCTGACAGAACTCTATAGGAGTAAGTAAAACAGCGTGACCGGCTACAACAGAGACTTTTATTTCAGCTGAGGCATACCTTAAAAAGACTTGAAGAGCACACCTGCAGCTTACAAAGCCAACCAGCACCGTCAAATGAACAGGTGGCGAGTGAAGCTCTGGCGTGCTATAAAATCCAGAGGGAGGGTTTAAGTATTTTGTCTCCATGTCATTTTTCTGTCCTCCCTGCACCCTCTGATTGAATCTAGCACCACATGTGCTTGAAATCACTGTTTCAAGCACACCGTTTCCCTCTGCACTCAAATGCCCGTTTCTGCCCCTGGTCCAAGTTCACTTTCATTTACCAAAAGCTTCAGACTCGCCCCATATTTTACCATCCCAAAAAATAAAAGGCCCCACTTTGCATTTTTGGCACTGATGTTATAAAGACAGAAAATGTAACTATATGTATAATTTCCCAGATAGCTACCTGGAAAATGACTCTTCTGACTCAATGACGGTGCTATGATAGAACACCAGCACAAAACCAGAATGTTAATAATAGGTATATCCAAGCATTGCTCACAACGCATACCTGTGACAACCGTGACAAAAAGAAGAAATTAGATTTTCACAAACAGGAAATTAGCTGTCACTTCTGCTTCAGGGTTTCAGAATAAAATGTGCTCAGCTGTCAGTACGATTTCAATCAGTAAAAAAAAATTCAAAGATGCGGTGGAGTAAATCTTAAAAAAATATATTATGATTACTATTATGATCCAACAACTTAGCAGCCAGAATTTTCCCCCTAAGTTTACTTATCTCCATCTCCCCGCCAAGAACAGAGCTAACCAGCCTTGGGCTCCATGCATACAGGTAAGGCCCAACTTTCCTATAGCAGCCTATGCTAACAATATAGCATAGAAGAGAGCTAGCTCCACAGGGCCACCACAGCTCCCCCTGCTCCAGTAATCTCTCTTTGACGAGACCCCGTGAGTCTCTAATTGCCTGGACACTTGTGTCCGAGGGCCCACTCTGGTTCCTCAGCGAAAAGAGGAGACCTCTGGGTGCTTAAGCTGATAAACCCTTTCATCCAGCGGCCGTGGGATCGCGTCTCCCCAGTCCAAACAGAATGGGTTAAACAGGATCATCAAAACAGCGATTAGCCCCTGCCACGCTGCCGAAGCCAACCCCACCGCAGGGGGTCTCTGTCTCTGTACCGCCGGTGGTGTCGATGATTTGCGTGCACTAAAACACACTCCATTGGGGGAGTAAATAATGGCTTGAATGTGTTTTGTGTGGTGGTGATGGTGGTGGCAGGGCTTTTGGTTGAATAAACAAGGGATAAACCATAACGTGATTACACAATGGAATTCGACAGCTATGTAAATGTATGCCAATATTAAAACAAACTCACTTCATGAAACGAGAATCAAACTGCGGACAGCAACACCAAAAAAAACAACCAAAAAACCTGTTTGTGTCTTGATCTGAGACATTCATCTTTTCCACTTCCTGTACGGTGGGAATTCCTCTCCCTCAACAGATAATCACCAGCTCCCGTGTCCTGCTTTCATCCTGTCACGGCTAGTCTGCCTCCCCCCGCCCCCCCCCTTACCCCTTGTTGTTTTGCTTCCATTCCACTGTTATTAACCTCCATATGGACTGCCATGAATGCCATAAACCAGCTAGAGAAGAGACACTTTTTATGCATGGCTGCACATGGCTGTGGAAGCAATATTATATTATACATTTGTTTACAAAGCTAATAAAGACAAGTTGGTATATGATCTGCCAATTTTGGCTTTGATAATTGGTCAGCTACTGTATATTTCTAATCAAACACCAATGGCATAGGGCATGACATTCTAAATGTCATGCCCTACACAATATGATTGGAAGCAATATCAATGTTAATCATGTAAATCAAATGTATACAAATGCAGTCATAAAAGCTTACAAATGCAATCTACATTGCATCTATACTGACAATCAAATATAAAAGGGGAATGGTGTTTGCGAATGGTGAATGTGTGTTAATATGTAATTTGTTTGAATAAGGTTTTGGCAGCCAGCACAATAATATTTTATTACACACACACACACACACACAATGCATCAGTGCAAGGGGATTTAGCATGCAATTATGTGGAAAGAATGGTGTGAACAAATGACTTGGGCACAGCAAATTGGGAAACCATGGCAGCAAGCAATCTTTTAATATTTCCACTAACAAAATGCATAATGTGATTCATAATAAGTGCAGATTTACGAGAATGTATGAGCAATCTGTATAGAGGGCGAGGAATGAGGACAGCCAGAACCATCCCATTTGCTTCTGCCATCTCCAACAAAAATAACGAGCAAACTTCAGGTCAGACATCTGCTGAGAGTGTGAGTGTCTTCTCGAATCCTCTCACAATGGCTACTCCCACTCAAACCATAGTTCCACTCCATGCAATAAGACGCAGTAATCGCACAAGAGCACACAAATTAGCAACTCTGCCATGCGCTCTAGAGCTGCGTCGGGATTCAGGTGCTGAGCATCGACACCAACCATGTTTGAAGATGCCAATGCTCGGTTTTCTTCCGCTAAAAAAGGTGAATTCGTAACTTTAAGGTGTAAGGTGCCACAAAGACCGGCGGAAATTGCTGAGTCGATAATATGGAAATACTCTGTAGGAAACCATCTTCCCTTAACCATCTCATTATCCTGCTGGAGATTAGCAGCTCTCCCTTTTACCACCACGTCTGTCTGGGAGAACAAGGACCCGCCCGTCAGTAAGAGCAAACTCATCTAAAAAGGAATGCAAGGTTAGTAATGCCAGAGAAAGGTGTGAACAACAACAGTGTAATCTCTAACATTAACTCAGAAGAGAGAATTCATTCAGAGATGCCATGCCCTGGAAGTGCTAATTGGCTCCAAGCTCCCAAAGACGGAAGATCATTAGCAGACTTGCCCTCAACGCAACCTTGGAGAAACACTTGCTCCAGTGCTTACAGGTAGCGCGGAGCTTGTCTGTCTTCAGCCAAGACTGCTGTTGCTGTACTGCACATGTCTGGGTGTGTCCATGCCATATACGATATGAAGTACCAAGGTTTGCTAGAACAAAAAAATCTAGCTACATCAAGCTCCACACTGGTAACTTTCAAACCTTTCCTTTCACCATTTCTTCTTCTTCTTCTGGAAGAATTTCAGATTAAAGGCCATTCTTTCTGCCTTCTATCAAATATATTTCCCTCTGGGGTGCCCAACAGAGCAGAACCGGGAAGGGAAGATGGGTGTACACGCCCTGTCCCCACACATCATTAGCCTGGCAGAGAGAGGACTTAGCTCCCATCTTGTCTGTTATACCACCACTTAAACCCTCCAACAAATCACAGCAACCACACAGTCCACTGTGTACACATGGATCATCTCATCATCAGCATCTCAGAAACCAAAGCTTAATCACAAAAGCATCATCAAACGACAGCTCTGAGTCTGGTCTCATTAAGGGGTTTATATATATATATATATATATAGCTCCAAGCCCCAACTCTCAGGAGCTTGTGGAGAGAGAGAGAGAAGGGGGGGAAAAAATAATAAAAATAAAAAAAGTACAGGTTGGGATTTCTTCAACGCATTGAGAAAAAAAATATATATAATTTTTTTGACAACCTGTCAGATATTTGACATTTTAAAACGGATGCTACGGCTTCATCGTGGGGAAGACAGCAGGCCTGGCGCCAGTGTGTGTCAAGCTGGGACAGCAAGTCTGTCTGTACCGCAAGCCTCTTCTTTCTCAGACATAGCAGCGGGACCAGCAGGAGTGGTTCCAGTTCGATAAAAACACTCCGGTGGAGGTTCAGACACTCAATCAACATGGCAGCGCTTTCACTATCAGGTACATGGGGAAAGGATAGAGGATACCGGTTGAGACTCGAAAATAGTCTATATAAAAAAACATTAGGTATATACACACCATTTTAACTACAAATACATGTGTATCATCAAAAGGCTGGCAGTATAATATATATATATATATATACACACACACATACACACACACACGACTTAGTATCTGTTTTTTATTTTCTTCAATGATGATTGAAGAAATTGACCACACACGCATGGATGCTCATTTCTAGAACCAGCTCCAAACCACATCCCTGAATCTGTCAGCCATCAGAGCAGATCTACAATCAGCAGGGATGATGAGATGGAGAATGCCGGGTAATCACCAAGAGCTGCATTCAATTTTACACAGATAACAAAAGGGAGGTGGGGTAGAAGATTGTTCCGGATGACGGGGTACCCCATCCCCTATGGTAGCTAGGCTGTTATTATGCTGGGGGTGGGCTGGCTGGCTGAGGTGCAGAGAGAGAGAGAAAAAAAGAGTGTGTGTGTGTGTGTGTGGGGGGCAATTAGAGTCGTGAGGATTGACTGGGGATGGGACGGTCCAGAAGCAACAATCCTGTAAAAAGCTTTGTGGCAATGGAAGCAAAATGAATGAAGTATCTGGACTACAAATTGACCATGGTGGCAGCAAAGCAATCAGGGGGATGTTGAAATTAATGGATGAAGTGGGAGGGGTTCTGGGGTACTATGGCGATAAGAACCATCTGTTTATTCCCATGGAAAAAAAAATAGGATTGATGTAAGTGGCTGTGATGCCATCAATGAAAACCAATATCCCTGCGAGAAGGTTCTGCTAGACGCATTTTGTTAAAATTATAAACCAGCGTTTCTCTGACTGGCAAGTACCTGGCAGTCTCCAAGCTGCTGAGGAGGAAAAGAAAATGTGGCAGCAGATGAATGATCTGTTGTTCTCATCTGGATGTGTTACTGCAGCCACTGCGGCAAAGACACGGCAGCGTCTGTTATCCTTAACATCACTCTCCTTCTTTGGAAAGTTCTGGGTTTCAAAACCGCAGAGAGGAACACTGGAGTGGCCTGCAGATGGAGCCTATGTGGACACGAGAGGCAGGAAGAACCCAGAGTATCATTTCAACTGTTGCGTTGAGAGGCCGTGGGCTGAGCTCACGGCGTACCACAACAACTGTTGTGGCGCGTTTTTTAGAGGCTGAGATAACGGAAGCCAAAACAGAGCTACACAGTGTGACTGTTTGATCAACTCCCGGTTGGGGTAACTTAAGAGTCTGAACTGCACCCCCATGATGCCACCTCTATTGATGCTTCTCACAATATTATACCCCGTGCTTTAAAAAGAAGCAACAATGGACAACCGTGTAAAGAGAGAGAGACTGTAACCCAAGCTCGGTGTGAGAGGCGGAGGAGCCAGCATGGGCCAACCCCGGCCCTCTGCCCAGCCCATACAGTGAGTTTCTCCCTCGCCCACTTGGTCCTTCCTGCTTCGGTGGAGCTGGAATCTTCCCACATTCCTCACGTAAGCTCTTGTCAAACATGGTGCAAGACAACAGAGACTCACAGCTGAGGTACAATGGAGGCACAAAACACAGCAGGCTCTGAAGCCAAGCACAGACACTCTAAACCAGAGAGAGAGAGATAGAGGGGAGAGAGAGAGAGAGATTATCTGCTAACAACGTTTGATTGAAGAGCCAAGCGCAATAAACCAGACTGGTGTAAATACTCAATAAATCACTATTTGAGTTCATATATAATTAGATGCCGAAGAATGTTGCTAGGAGAGGAACTTGTGGCAGATTACTGATTCCAGTATAATATATAATAACTGAATCACACCCACGCATGCATGTTGACACACTGCCGTGGGTTGAGACATATGGTCATATCCACATTATTGTAGACCTACTGTGTGTTGGAACTATATAGTATGTATGCTGCTTTTTTAATATATATATATATATATATATATATATATATATATAAATAATCAACATTGAATTCTGTTGGATTCTTTGCAAATCATCATGCACAGTAAATATTAAAAATAAATACTGAGTTGTCCAAGCTATCATCATTTTCATGTTCTGTTCTCCGACATTATCTACACAGTTGATATTTGAATAACAGAAAAAACCGACAGGTGTTAACTGAAATACAGTATACCACCATATCAAATTTAGGCCTAGTACTTCTTGAGCTCATATAATTTTACTATTATTTAATCACATGCTCGATTATCCCGACATGCTAGCTAATTTCCAGTTTTGCTTTGGTCTTCATTTCCTTCTGCTTAATGCTGAGAACATTGGGTATTGACAATAGAGTGATGCCATTAATAGTGTCCACCCAGCATAGCCAAGTCACTGTAGGCTAACCTTAGTCACAGTCATGATTATGTTGATAGCAACAATGAATAAAAAAAACTAAAAAAAACCATGATCCATCTACACTTTCCTTACTCTTAACATCTGTGTTGGGGATACTGTTTTTAGAAGCAGAAAGGGCTTTCACCAGTATAATCTCATCGTGTCTATTCATTTGAAAATCCATTAATCATGTACCACTTATATGCTGGTTTAGATTGACTCTAATCCTTTATGGCACAGCGACCACTGAGGATCATGTGCAGATATTACGGATCCTCTAAAATCCTCCAAAATGGCTTCAGAAAACGTATGTAACTATTGCTAAGTGAAAAATGAATTGCAAAAACTGAATAGAACCGGGAGATAATGCCAAACCGCACGCTGACCGATACCAAACGCAACAATCACAAGATTAATAGCTGCATGTCATCGCCTGCAATAACTTTTTTTTCTGAACTCAATGGCCTACTGCAGGCACAGAGACAAAGAGGAACACGATGCGCAGGATGAAGTCTACGTGTCATCACTTCAGTGACATACTGATGACAGACTCCTTTAGAGCCCCTCTCTGAAGCCCCTCACAGCTGTGGCCCTGAGCCCAGAGAACGAGTGTCCTCCTGTCCTACGTGACCTGGCTGAAGGATTCTGGTCCTGAGGCAGTGACTGAAGAGGCCTTTTTCTCTAGCAGAGATCTGGGATCCTTTCTTTTCTCCTTCTCCTCCTCCTCCTCCTCCCCGGCCTCAAACAGGGAACAGCACTGGCAGCGTCAGGGTTTGCTCACCATTCATTGGCAGAACTGGACTTTCACAAAGACTTGGCAGAGAGCCTTCTCTGATTTACGTGGAAGGCTCCCGCCCGAGCTGCACAACTCCATGTAAGGCAGTGCCAGTGAGCCAAGACCCTCCTCTTGCAGACAGCTGTGCCTCCTTCAATATGGGCCAGATGTCCAACCAACCGAAACTACCGCTGCCAGTGTCTCCTTAGATCCAACTAGAGGATATGAAGTTAATGGCAAATGTTCTGAACGCACCCTGCTCCAAAGGAATGTCTGTAATTGGATGTAAAATGCATGACAAATATTTGAACAATGGGGGAATTAGAATGAATGTTTGACACAAATGCAAAAGTGGAAAGCATCTAAAAATAGTGTGGAAAGTAAAGAGAGCATTCAGGCTGCTGGTGGTGTAATGGTGTGGGGAATGTTTTCTTGGCATAGATCAGAGCCCTCGGTAGCAACTGAGCGCCATTTAAATGCCACAGCGATTCATAGAACATGACTATGACTTCTGTGTACCTCCAAAGGCCTGCACAGTTCCCCCGAATCTCAGTCCCAACACAGAACCTTTGGGAGGGGGTGGAACTGGAGATTTGCAACATGAATGTGTTGCCACCAAATCTGAAGAAAGTTGGAGCAAGGAATGTTTCCAGTATCACAAATTCTAATTCATGTAGAATTTAGGCTACTTTAAAAAGGCAAAATGGAAGCCAGTGTACACATATATTATGTAAAAAATATGTTAAAAAAACATCCTCTGTTCAAAGGTTATGATACAGGAAATATTACACAAAATGCTTGTTCATTGTAGTCATGATCACAAAACAACCATAAAAGTACATGACGGGTTTACTTCCAAACAAAACACTTATAAAGTCAAGGTTCACGGAAGGAGAATGTTAACAAGCATAACACACCACAGTCTTCCCCTCTCATGTTTCCAGCTCATCCCTTCCATTTAAAACTGGAATGGAAATATGTCCTGCAATGCAAAGGACTGAGGGAAGGAGTGCGGTACAACAACCCGGAGAAGAGAAGGCGATGGTGAGCAAGAGAGGCTGCATTAGGAAAGGGGTTGGCAAGAGGAACGCCAGGGTGGGTGGGTAGGTGATTGAAGAGAAATTGATTCCCGTTGCAGGGAGATGAGTTAAAGGGTAACTTCGACCTGGACCCCATTTTCCCATCATTTTGAATCTAACTGACTAATGCGGACAACAATTTTGGAAATTGGTCCAGTATTGAGCGAGAACGCAGCCGCAGTATTGAGCGAGAACGCAGCCGGTGGAAACTCACATTGCAACAACTCAACCCTTACAAGATTTCAGTGAGACTTCTCCTTGAGCAAGACTTGGTTAGATACAATAACAAACCGGATCAAGCGAAAGGTAAAAGTTGCATTTCTCTGTAGGGATCCTTTCCATAATGTTGTCAAACACTTCTAACAATCTGAGCCTGTCTTTTCGACTTAACGAGGACATACATTGACAGGTGCAATTGCCCCAAAGGGTTACAATGTATACGTTTCGTGGCTGCGTTCTCGCTCAATACTGGACCAATTTCAAAAATGATTGTTCGCATTAGTCAGGTGGACCCAAAATTATGGGAAAATGGAGGGAACTAGTTGTGAAGGCTGTCAACAGATTTTCCGATTAGAACATACATTTTCCAAGCCGTCTTACAATGAAATAATAGGCTACAAAAAAAGGCTGCAGTTAAACTTCTGGCATGCTGAACGGGGGCACACAGAACTGTGCTGTTCCCGAGTCTTTGTATCGCAAAGAAGAAGTTATGTCTGCAGTGCTCCCAACAATAGCGATGTTGATTTCCACATATGTTTTTCCACAAGCATTCAGAAGAGGCTGAAGCCACATGGTGATTTTCATGGAGGACGAAACCACGCCCCCCTGCCCAGTCATCTCCACATCACCCTTCCTTTATGTCTGGACTACATAATGAAGTGAAACGGAAACAATCATTGGTAATCTGAAAGGCATTAAACACACAAGCGGTTCAGCCTAAACAGAGCCTGGCTGATCTAAGCACGCTACAATTGTAAAGAGCACAGAGGCCTATTCACGAGTAAAATTCACTATTTACATTGTAATAGAATTACAATGTAAAGATGCTATGGTTTTGCCATTTGTTCTATTGCACACATTCGTTTTCAATTAACATTTTTTTGGCATTGATTCGTGTAGAATAATTTTCCTTGAAACATGCAGACCAATTCAAAAATCTACCTCAATACTAATTTGGGAATCATTAAAATCCTTGTTGCATACAATATTGTGCAATAAACTAAGCATTTATGTTTGTAGCTATTGACATTGTGCAAGTACAGCTGTAGACAATTTCTTTGTTGGTTCTCAACATAAACAGATCATGTTTGGGAAGATTTCAACATGGCATCCCTCTGTTAAGCATCTGGATTCCTAGCCGCCTTTTCTCTGCATGTCCTTCAACACAACTGCAACACAAAACATGTTCCATTACATTTCTAACCCCCCCCCCCCCCCCTTTTCTCTCTCTTT